>JAVJIF010033873.1:0-165897 GCA_038442645.1 Agave tequilana | reverse complement strand
TCTGAACTGTTAACTGCTGTCAAAGACCGATTTAAGTCAGCAGATAAGTCATTAGCTGGTACCTTAATGGCTGAACTTACCACCATGAAATATGATGGTATAGAGGAGTTCAGCAACACATTCTAAACATGTCAGATAAGGCTGCTAAGCTAGGATCACTGGGTATGAAGGTTGATGAGTCCTTCTTGATTCAATTATCCTCAACTCACTTCCTTCACAGTTTGGGCCATTCAAGATCCACTACAATACTCATAAGGATAAGTGGAACTTAAATGAGCTAACTGTATGTGTGTTCAAAGGAGGTGAGACTGAGGCAAGAAGAACAGCACTCAGTGTTGGCAGTAACTTCAAGGGTATCCATAAGAAAAGTAAATATGGAAGGTAAGAGATTTCCATCAATAAAGGAAATGACCATGGGGAAAGTAGCCAAGGTCATAGAAAAGCTTTCACTGTCAAATGCTACTTCTGTGGCAGAAAAAGGACATGTGAAGAAGGACTGCAACAAGAGGAAAGCTTGGTTCGAAAAGAAGGGTACATATCTTTCTTTTGTATGTTATGAATCAAATCTTGCTGAAGTTCCTTCTAATACTTGGTGGATAGACTCTGGAGCCACAACTCACATAACTAATTCAATGCAGGGATTCCTTACAACCCGGAAACCAAAGGAAAGTGAGAGATTCGTCTTTATGGGGAACCGTCTCAAAGTGGAGGTCGAATATGTTGGTGTTTATCGACTGATCTTAGAGACGGGACATCAGATGGATCTTGAGGATACTTTTTATGTACCTTCAATTTCAAGAAACTTAATGTCATTATCCAAATTAGATGTTTTTGGATATTCTGTTTTGTTTTTGTTGTGGAAAACTCTCTTTAGTGTATAATTCAATTCCGGTTGGACATGGAATTTTATGTGATGGTTTATATAAATTTCATTGAATGATGAGTTTGCACAATCTTTATTATCTCTGCATTCGAATGTTGGTATAAAACGTGGCTTAATAAATGAAAAATCCTCAATCTTGTGGCATAGACGACTGGGGCATATCTCCAGGGATAGAATAATAAGATTAGTGAAGACTGGGATTTTGGATAACCTAGACTTCACTGATTTTGATGTGTGTGTGGATTGTATTAAGGAAAACAAACAAAACACACTAAGAAAGGTGCCACAAGAAGTAAAGAACTCCTTGAAATAATTCATACAGATATATGCGGACCACTCTCCATTCCATGTTTTACTGGAGAGAGTATTTCATTACCTTTATAGATGATCTATCACGTTATGGTTATGTTTATCTAATTAATGAAAAGTCTCAGGCTGTTGACATCCTAGAGGTGTTCATTACAGAAGTCGAGAGACAATTAGATAGAAAGGTTAAAATCATTAGATCAGATAGAGGTGGTGAATTTTATGGTAGATATGATGAGTCAGGAAAACATCCTGGTCCATTTGCCAAATTTTAGAAAGCGTGGCATTTGTGCTCAATACACAATGCCAGGTACGCCTCAGCAGAACGTGTTGCTGAAAGGCGGAATAGAACTCTTATGGATATGGTTAGGAGCATGTTGAGCTTCTCAAATGTACCCAATTCATTGTGGAATGAAGCCTTTAAGACTGCTATGTATATCTTGAACAGGGTTCCTAGTAAGCTGTCCCAACAACTCCTTTCGAGTTATGGACTGGTAGGAAACCTAGTTTAAGACATTTACATGTCTGGGGTTGTCCAGCAGAGGCTAGAATATATAATCCACAAGAAAAGAAATTAGACTTAAAAACCATATCTGGGTATTTCATTGGTTACCCAGATAAGTCTAAGGGATACAAATTTTATTGTCCTAACCATAGTACAAGAATAGTTGAAACTGGTAATGCCAGATTCCTGGAAAATGGTGAAATTAGTGGGAGTGCTGAACCAAGAAAGGTAGATCTTGAAGTGGTAAGGGTAAATATCCCAATACCTTTTCCTTCAAGAGAGATTGTTGTACCTCAGCTTGATCATCAAGTTGAGATTCCAGAACAACAAGTTAATGTTGGTTCACCACTCCATGAGGATATTCCCATTGAAAATATAGTAGAACCACCACAACCGGCAGCTTTGAGAAGATCTCAAAGGGAAAGAAGATCTGCCATTTCAGATGACTATGTGGTGTATCTACAGGAATCTGACTATGATATGGGATTAATAAAGATCCAGTTTCATTTTCACAAGCCATAGAATGCAATGATTCTAGTAAATGGGTTGATGCTATGAAAGATGAGTTGAAGTCTATGGACCAAAATCAAGTCTGGGATCTCGTTGAGTTGCCTTATAACAGTAAGAAAGTCGGGTGTAAATGGGTCTTTAAGACCAAGCGCGACTCTAAAGGCAATGTCGAACGATATAAGGCTAGACTTGTGGCCAAAGGTTTCACTCAGAAAGAAGGCATTGACTATACAGAGACCTTCTCTCCAGTATCAAAGAAGGATTCTCTTAGAATCATTATGGCACTTGTAGCTCATTATGATTAGGAGTACATCAAATGGATGTGAAAACTGCTTTTCTTAATGGAGATTTGGATGAGGATATCTACATGAGAGCAACCTGAAGGGTTCGCAATTAAAGAACAAGAACACTTGGCTTGTAAATTAAAGAAATCTATATATGGACTTAAACAAGCTTCCAGGCAATGGTATATAAAGTTTAATGATACCATTACCTCTTTTGGATTTACAGAAAACACTGTTGATCAGTGTATATATCTAAAAATCAGTGGGAGCAAGTTTATTTTCTTGGTTCTGTATGTAGATGACATCTTATTAGCCAGTAGTGATCTTGGTTTGCTGTATGAAACTAAAAGTTATCTAACCAAGAACTTTCAGATGGTTGATATGGGTGAGGCAAATTATGTTATGGCATAGAGATCTTCAGGGATAGATCTCGAGGATTGCTAGGATTGTCTCAGAAAGGATATATCAACCGAGTCTTGGAAAGATTCCATATGGAAATGTGTTCAATAAGTCCTGCACCCATTCAGAAGGGTGACAGATTAAGTGGTAGCCAGTGTCCCAGAAATGACTTAGAAAAGGGTCAAATGCAGACAGTTCCGTATGCATCAGCTGTTGAGAGCTTGATGTATGCAAGCACTTGTACCAGGCCAGATATCAGCTTTGTTGTTGGGATGTTGGGAAGATACCAGAGCAATCCAGGAATGGAGCACTGGAAGTTAGCTAAGAAGGTTATGCGGTATCTTCAAGGACGAAGGACCATATGCTCACATATAGGAGATCTGATCAGTTGGAGGTGATCGGCTATTCAGACTCAGATTTTGGTGGTTGCCCAGATAGCAGGAAGTCTACTTCAGGCTTCATTTTCTTGCTAGCAGGTGGGGCAATCTCGTGGAAGAGTGTGAAGCAGTCCATTATTGCTTCATCCACGATGGAGGCTGAGTTTATAGCATTTTTTGAAGCCTCAAATCATGCATTATGGTTAAGGAATTTCATCTCAGCATTTGGTGTAGTTGATTCTATTGCCAGGCCGCTGACGATATATTGTGACAATACAGCAGCCGTGTTTTTCTCTAAGAATGGTAAGTACTCTAATGGTTCTAGACACATAGAACTTAAGTACTTGGTGGTTAGAGAAAGAGTTGAGAAACAAAAGGTGTCAATTGTAAGTATAAGTACCACTTTAATGGTTGCTGATCCAATGACAAAGGGATTGCCTCCAAAGACATTCAAGGAACATGTTGTAAGAATGGGTCTTTTGGGCAATCTGTAAATGTGTATTTTGGTACTTATGTAATTGACATTATTGTATAAATAAAAGTTTGTTTCTGTGTTTCCTGTTATCCAATTATGTGTGCACATATTATGTTTGGATGTTTGTTAAACAGGAAATGTCTTTACAAGACAATTACAGGGGTCATTTTGGTTATGGACTCAATTAGTAAGGGTTATCAATGTTGTGGTACATAGAAGGGAGTATGACGTGGATGTTGTATAACCGCTATGACTCGCATTGGTAGTCCAAACTAATTGCAGTATTACGGTATTTCATATTGGGCTTATCAGTTATAGTTTGTTTTTTTTTTAAAATTCGTGCACGTGTCAAAGGTTTTTCAGTATGGAATCCAATGGAGTCAAAATGATTTTGAAAATGAGTCTTTTCTTTTATTTTGTTTACTAAAGTTTTTAACCTAATCGGTTAGTGGCCCAAGTGGGAGAATGTTAATCTCATATGAAGGTGGCCCACTTAACCTTGATTATTTGCATTGGATTCCTATTAAAGTTAACTGATATTAAGGGTGCCCATATAAAGTCACATTTATATAGTTATTTGATCACTTGAAATATAAAGGGTGCCATGATGGAAAGGCTTTATTTCAAGGGGTCTAATTGCAAATGTGCGACCCACTTTTCTCCTCCTGTAAAGAAATCAAAACTTACGCTCATATTATCGTGAGAATCTCCATCAGAAAAGAAAGAGAGTTTTGAGGAGGAAAAGGAGCAGAGAAAAGAGGATCCATTGCAATTAGGGTTTGCAGATTCAAGAGTAAGGAATCAAGGGTCTTCTCCAACCTTCATCCAATCTTCACCAATGGCCTCAGGTATGGTGATTTAAAGTATTTCATAAATTAGGGTTTTTTATCTATTTCTTGAGATGTTGTATTGATTCTTGATCCATGGTTTCAATTTAATCCGCATTATAGATGTTTAATTTCCATCAGACAACTGCAAACGAGAAGGAAGAGGAGGAGGGAGAGAATGAAGATGATTGTCCAGTCAGCATTTGCACCACCCTCATGAAATCCTGAGGCCGGGTGTGGATGACCTTTGGCGAGTGCATGTGAAAGATCACAGGTGACCGGAGATCAGCCTGCACAAGCTTTCTTGGCTTTGAAGCAGTCTTTGGTCACTTTTAGAGGTGGAGGCCTTGAATTTGGACCCTGCAGAGATCTCTTGGAGGAAGGCATCTTGTTCTTAACCTGAATGAATAGAGAGAGGGGAAGTTGTTGCATCTTGTATACAACATTGGAAACATATTTATACTGGTGGCAGATAACATGGGAGAAGGCCAAAGGAAAGAATCAAGTAACACACCAAGAAGAAGAGTTGGTGGGCTTTTGAGTGATTTGCACAAGAAACTTCATATGATCCCCAAATCCAATGGTCACATCTGGCTAGATTTAAATTAATAAATGTGAGTCTGGGCATTGAAAGCAAAGTTATTCAATTTTATTTTGGGAGGATGTTTTCTCTGAGGATGCATCCAGAGACAAAGAAAGAGACATAGAGCGAAGGAGACGAGAGTTCGGTGGTGGATCAGCAATAGAGAGTCAAAGGGTAGAGTACAATGGGGTTTGAAGGATAAGACCTTGTTTTCTTAATTTACATATAAGTAACCATCACTCCTTGGTCATCTATGGACTCTTGTTATAAGCTAAGTAGTGTATAAATATTGATCTTAGCAATTTAATTAGGATATCCAGGGTGCATACGGATCAGATACGGAGCGGATGTATGTCTTTCTATATTCATATTTGTTTATATGCCCAAATACGAATACAGATTCAGATCTTTAACGATCATGAAAACCATAATCATATTTGATGAAAATAAAAATGGATATGATACAGATATTCAGGAAACTAGATACAGATACGAATTTCAAAATGATAATTTTAAAAATATAGTTATTTATGAGAAGTGATGGTGTTGATAATATTTTAAATTAATTTTGTCCAACAAAATATAATTATGCTGGTTTTATCAACTAATCTAATTAACATGTTATGAGTATGAGCTTTACTAACTGATTGAAAGATTATACCCCCTACATTAATTATTTGTGACATGTGTAGAACTTGTTACACCAGAGAGTTGTGTCATTTTGTGAATTAAGAGAGATCATAACCCTTTCATATATGCTACTAATATAAGTAACCTACTGGATATTCGGATCTCATCCGAATCCTATTAGGATTCACATAATATTTGGATACGGATTCTAATCATGAAAAAATGAAGGATTCAAATCACTAACTAATTCGAATCATATTCAAATGAAATTCAGTAAGAAAATCTTAACCATATTCAAAAAATTTCAAATACAGATTCTAATATGGTCGGCTAAAATCATATTTGTTTGCACCCCTAGTCATATCATATTTGAACCTTTATTTAATTGGTCGAATATCTAACATTCACTTCTTCACATAAGACGTACATCTTCACTTATTGTTTACTCATGATTACTTTTTGAAGATAATATGAACTATTAATGATTCTTTCTCATGACTTTGAAAATGTACAAATTGGAATCCAAAATTAAAAACCCCTAGGAAAGTTACTTCCATTTCTTGGAGAATAAGTTTCTTTCTTTTAACTGGATTTTAGTACCCATCTGCAAAATAGACATGAACCCTTCGAGCTTGCAAATTTACCCAGCGTAGATTATAACACATGCACCAGCAACTAGAGAGGTTCTCAGGTACTTGGAGCCGTGGTAAAGAGGTTGTTAGTTTGTAACAGAGAGGTCAGATCCAAATCTTTGTGTTGGCACTTGCTTGCACCTAATTCTCATGAAAAGAGGTGGAAAAAAAAGTCATTGGCTGTGGCCTTGTGGAATGATAACATTCTGTGGCCCATTAAATACTAGATTTGGCTATACATATTCATGCTAGATCCAAGCTACATGTGCAATTCTTACCTTTAGGACTTTAATATACTTAGCGAGTCTGGATCTAATGGATAACTATATTCACTTTTTATTAGGTAATAAATAGGATATCAATATATTTTTTGAGAGTAAACGTGAACCCCGAAGGTTCCCCGTGTTTCATTAATAAGTGTTTAATGAAAACAACCCTAGAAATATATAATCTTCTCTACCTTTGTTGCACGCACAGGTGCTGGAGGTGAAAGAAATAACAGTAGAAGTGAACAATGAAAATGCAAAAGATAAACGGAGCCTCCCTAATGCAAAATACAGTCCTGAGTCTGTAACAAAAGTCTGGGTATGCCTGAGCGCCCAAAATCAGGGCTCCGCCATGTCACCAATCACATCTACTCCGAGTTTGTGTTGCCCCCCTCCTCTCGTATCTCCTCCAATTGGCTGTGAGGACCGTAAACTTTTTATCTCTATATTTGTGTATACTACTTGCATCTTAAACTATATTCTCTCTATATTATTAATTTTTAACAATAGAGTGTTGGAGTGTGCTACATTGTATCCCCTCTTTCTATTTGGTCCAATTTTGGACATCAATTGCTTGATATCAAAACTCTAGAATCATGAAAGTATTTCACGGATATTTTTTGTAAGGTTAGAAAATCAAGCCTGTACACCTATTCTGAGTTCAAGAAAGTATTTCACGGATATTTTTTTGTAAGTTTAAAAAGCAAGCCTGTACACCTATTCTGAGTTCTTATTCTGTTGACGTATTCTCTTGTTATATGATTCCTCTTCATATAGATATTAAATAACAGCTTGACACTAATTTCTTAACGCATTACTAGTTTGGCAATTGCAATGCGAAGACTCTTCAAAATCCAGTAAAACTATATATAAAAGAAATTCTATTATTATTTCTATTTCGTTCCATTGCACATTATTTCATGTGTACCAGTATAGAGAAAAAAATATGGATTCAATGTATGATTGTTATGAAGGTGTTGAGGTTCAAATTGACTATAACAAAGTCTATTCTTGTTAAAAAGAACAAATTCTGGCAAGTCCCTTTATTATGCCGCATTGTTGTTTTCCTTTATTATTATTATTCCTATTATTCTCATTGTTATTCTTATTCTTATTGCTATTACTACTATTTTTATTTAAAATTTTAAGGAACAGAGCCTGTAATGGATAGTGCGTGCTTCTTTAAGTAGTTGTCTTCTTGTGATAAACAGTTCAAGTGCTTAATTTATACCCATGACAGCGAATTGTTAGTTGTAGGCTTGTAGCTGCCTGCCCAGAGAATAACATGTTGCCAACCTTGTTCAAATTCTAAACAACAAAATAAATAACCATAGGATCCCCCCCACTCTGTTTATTTTAAAAATATACTGACAGCAACATTCTTCTTACAAGAAAACAATTCTGTTCAAAAAAAGAATGAAATAAACCTGATAATTCTTCATTAAACCAACATATATCGGATCCTAAAGAAGTTGCTGTTACTTTCTAATTTGTATGGCTAAATTAGCCCACACTCACAAGTACTAATTAGTTTTTTTGACTTGTTCAATAGAACTTGAACTCCCTGACCAAATTATTTGGGCTGGCCTGAGCTTTCTCTAGTGGCTGGACTGGACTACACACGGCAGAGGACTGGCCGGTGAGGAGTTGAAACACCCTCATGAAATCCTGAGGCCTGGAGTGGATGACCATTGGCGAATGCATGCGAACGATCACGGGGAGCAAAGATCAGATTGCGCTGGCTTCTTCGCCTTGAAAGAGTCCTTGGAGACCTTAAGAGGTGACGGCCTTGTGGTTGAGCCCTGCAGTTCTCTCTTAGAAGAAGGCATGTTTGGTGAGCAGTTAGTATTGTTTCCTCTCTTTGCTCACTAGGATTGTTTAGTGTGAGGGAGCTTTGTTGCATGTTGTGCACAAATTGGGGAACATATTTATAGTGGCTGTGGGAGAGAAAGGAAGAAGTCAAGAAGAGTCCATGAAGGGGGCATTGGTGGGCTTTGAAGGAAGGTTACTTCAAAATCTTACCTTTTAGAGATAAAGTGAGATTAATAAGAAATTTTGTTTCGAAAGGGACGAATTGTGAAGGAGATTAGCATTAGATTGGAAGGTAGTTGGAAGGTGAAGGATATAGTTGTGTTCATTATGGATTTGGTGGGACTCTTGTGGTATTTGGATTTGGAAATTGCCAAGTTGCTGGTGTTTTGATATGGATGTTTTGTGATAAATTTGCTCCTTCTCGACTTGTTATTTTGTGTTTTGCACATTGAATTTTTTGCTCTTTAGGAATTTAATTGTTTATTACTACCTAAGAATCTAAGATTTACTTTTAAATCATGTCAAAATTTTATTTCATTTTCTATTAAAAATTGCTTGTTTGTATAGCTAATTAGAGCCAGAATGGATTTCTTATCCTTTCCTTTCCTTTTGTCTCAAGTCAAATGGTGCCTCAATTTCAATCCACTTGATTTCTGCTTCCACCAACGGAGCACTCATTGCTCATTGTTGCCAGAGATAATTGTATTTCCCTTCACCATGAGAGAATGCAGTTGGCTATGCATACCACTGACGTTATGTTAGGGGATGAATCTAACTCTCCCCCTTATCTTGGCTGTCTTCAACTCCCTATTCATTGCTAGTGAGCACTTCTTTGATCTCGGTTTCACTTATGGAACAATTTGGCAACCATGATCATGATCTTGTTTGTTTTTTTTCCCCCCCCCCCATCTATTTTGTATCTAAAATCTAGACCCATGGATCAAGTCATCGAATAATAGGTCTGAAAACAAAGATCAATGTATCAGAATGTGGCTAATGAATGAATCAATCAGATCTAAATCTAAAGGACAGAACTAGGTGAATCAATTGGGTTCTGCTCATCCTAGATCTTGTTAATTGAGTTGACGATTATATAATTTTACTCCTAATACTACTCTTTAACAGATTTGACTGAACTCAATCTTCTTGCATCTCTACATCCCACTTGTTAAATAAGGAATTGTTTATCCAAAAGCAGAATAATTTGGCTTTAATTGAAATTAGTAAAAACCATTTATATCCAACAGTTTCCCCAATTCTGCAGCTTAAAAACTAAACCACTGCAAGTCACAAGACTCAGAATCACAACCACATTTAGTTTGGTAATCAGAGTCGGCACAATTCAAAGGGATGGTAATTTTCAAATTAAACTAATTATTAAATTTCGCCTCAAACACACAAATTATTAAATTGGTACTTCTATCTAATAATTTGAGTGACTTTCTAGATTTCTCCCGTGCAACCAAAGCAAACAATAACAATAAAGTCATTGTTCTCGCTTATAAATTTAGGTACATGAATTCTTTTCTTCGACATGTTTGTATCAAAAGACTAGTTATTATTTTATTTCAATTAGCTCTGTCTATCTAAGTTTGTTTAATCACTGATGAAAAGACTGGAAGCAAGTTGTGAGAAGTCCCATTTTCAAATCCCGGCTACAGTCTACAAAAAGAATTTGTTTAAATCAGGGGAAAATATGTATAAGCCACTAATTTTTTTCCAAGTTCGTAAAAGCCCATGTACCTTAATTTCGTGTGAAAAAGCCCCTCATACACACTTAACTTTTTATTTCATTAAGTTCTTCAACTGTATTCTGAGTACTTTTATGGTAGTGAGTTTTGTGAAATACCCTTATTACCCTTTATGCAGTGCCCCTTGCAGACAGTTGCAATGATGTGATATTAGTGGGGCGCACATGAGCTACATTTATGAAACTCATGTGCAGATCACATGCTAAGAGTAGTCACATTATAAATTCCATTTTAACTCATTTTTGCCTACATTCGGCCTTAGTAATCATGTTCTACTTCTACTCAACCAGTTGCTTTACTAATTATTTGAATTCCTTCACGCACAAAAAATAATTGTTTGAAGTGGTAAGGTTAGTTTTTGTGTTGCTGCAATTCTATTGCCAATCCGCAGTTAGTTTTGTGCGATTCAGAATTCTTGATTTTCCTCAAGTCATGTCGGGAAATGTATTCCTCGGGTTTGGTAATATATTCTAGTCGTACAAAACTATTCATGAAAGTAAAGCCAACTTGTAGATCTCCTTGTATTTTTATGACTTATGTTGCAACCCTCTATAACTATATTTCCTTGGACCATCATTTGATTTATTTGAAGCAAGCTGTGTTTATCAAGGCTTCCAGAGCATTATTGTGTGACGGCTTTTTTAAGATGGAAGAAACAAATTGTCTCCAACCTGATCATGTTTTAGTTGAGAGATGCTATTCAATTATAAACGTATCCAAAATATTTAAGCTATAATTATTGAAAGAAAGAAATTTAACTAGCTGTTGGATATTTGTGGGATGTATTTTCCGTTCCTTTTAAATGTTTGGGTCCTTCATATTAACTACAATATTTTGTAGGTTATTGCTGAGAGCTTGTCGAAAGACGAAATTGCTGGCCTGAAGGAAATGTTCAAGATGATAGACACTGACAGTAGTGGTCAGATCACATTTGAGGAACTCAAGGCTGTATTGGAAAGAGCTGGTGCAAATCTATAGAAAGTCTGAAATGTCAGCTTTAATGGAAGCGGTATGTGTGATACACTTCATATTTGCAATTCTATATAAGAACATGGCTTACTACATCCAAGTGCTTCCTCACCTCTCCATGTCCCATCGTTTGAAGATTTATAAATCAGTTGCAGTGTGATTATCATTAAGTAGTTAATGAATTTCTAGTACATAAAACATCAAAGTTTAGCTGTGGAACCTTTCAAATAGTGAAGAACATCTGAGGTTTTCTGAGAGAAGCTATGCAGCAAGGACACTTTAATCACGACGCTGCACCTGTCTCAGGGGCAAGGGGCACTGGCACTTTTCAAACATGTTCTCAATGAAATAGTATATTTTTTAATTCAAGACGCTTCTTGTACACTTATTGACACATGTCCTACATTTCTCATGCACTTCTTTCTTCCCTTCACATGTTTGAGAAACTTATTCACTTTCTTTTATATACCAAAGACTATGATTTAGTAGGAAAATGTAGCCCAACTATTAACTAGTACAAAATTGACAAGTTTAGATGCATTTCAATGTTAAAAGTGAGATACATTAAGCTACTCTAATAAAATGTTGAAGAGGCAAGGGGCTGAAAGGTCTAAAACTGTATATAAAATTTTAGCATATATGTCATCATGGTGCGCTATTATGTTATTTGAAATATGTGTCTGAAATTTTGTATGCACGGACATGTCTATTTATGTGTGTGCACTGTCAATGTATTTTGTGAACTTCTAGTGAAATGGTTATCGTTATCCCTTTACTTCAGACATGTGACATCTTTATTTCATTCTTCTTGCATCATTTACAGTCATATTTTATAATACCGTCCTGATGATTTCCAAAGCACTGATATTTTTCTTATGTAATTACATAAAACTGCTCTCTTTTCTTTCCAGAGATGCTAAACTAGCTGGTTATAAATGAAATATTCAGGCAGATATTGATAGCAGTGGTACTATTGATTATGGGGAATTTATAGTTGCAACCATGTATCTAAACAAAGTTGAGAGGGAGGATAATCTTTTTGCAGCATTCTCATATTTTGACAAAGATAGCAGTCGCTACATCACAAAGATAGCAGGCCTCAACATGTTTAGGGGCTCTTGTGTGGTGATCTTGGGTGTCTGAACCCACCTGAAATTGGTATTTACCTCTAAGCTTTCAACAGCTGTCACACTTCTGTTCTCTCTGCATGTCAGTTTAGATAACAAGCTTCATTAATTCCCCAATCATTATTTAGGATTCTAATTCAATCATTTCTACCATGCCACAGGGCAGGCCAGGGCCAAACTGTTCAATACTCTATACAACTGGACTTGCACTGCATAAGATTGATTAAATGAACATCTTTTGCACACTGTTTTCGACCGTTGGATCCACTCACGGGAGTCCCCAAGCAGACGAAGCCAGTACCTTCCATCTCTTCTCTGAGATGCTTTCCTGAATCCATATCATCCAAACCTGCAAGAAATTCATCTTCGCTTTAGCCATAGGTTGAGAGGACATTTAGCACCTTCCCCCTGTTTTATTACTAAACACCATTTGGCTTTGCACCATTTGCATGTTCATCGTGTAAAGTTATGCATGGAAGGACTGTGATTGCAAAAGGGAAGGATAATTTACGGACAAGTACTTCTGCAGAGAGGGGATGGACATACTGTTTGCAGTGATTTGAACGTTCCAATGTAATTTTCAGAGGCTCATAACTTATACTGAAGACCATGCTTTGTGTTGCTTTAAGGAGCTTAGGAGGTTGTGGCTTTTGGTCTCATTTCTACTGTTGTGTGATTCCTGTCAAGTTGCAATCTTGTATAAGATCCTCATGATGTATTTGCAAAAGGACTGAGCATCAATTAATGAAGAACAGGGAGGCTTTTCAAAGGTATCTCTTTCAGTTGCCAGCTCTTTATGCTGCATGAAAGAAACTACTTTGTTCTCTCTTTATTATTGCTTTTAGTCACACAACAGGATGTGTATCAATTCAGGGTGAAGTTACTGTACCCAAATCTCTGTTGCTGATCATGCTGATCCTCCAAATCTCCGTTGCTTTTTTCTGCTTGAAAGTTTTTATTTCGAATCTCCACGTTGAGATGATGCAATTATTTGAATGACTTGCTTCAAATTTGCTGAATTTTTGATCTCAAGCAAGTTATGGTGAATTTCATGTATATTCAACAATATTATGTCCTGGAAATATTATTTATGGGTATTTGGAGTCATCAGCTTGATTGCTTGACCCGGGCAAACTAGAAGCGATGTGATTGTAGTATTTGTCAACTAGTTTTTAGCTAGGGCAGATTTCTTTCTGATGAGGGAATTGGAGAGACACAGGCTTGAATCTGTAGGCTGTGTTGGGTCACCTGCAGTAACAGACTGAATGAATCAGTGAACAACCACACGAACATTATACTTCAACTTGACTTCAGAAATTTTACTAGAATTCATTATATAGAAAATTTTATCTATACGTTATTCATTTTGTCTAATACTGTGCATTGCTCAAGAAAGAAAAAAAAATCTATTTTATATAATATACTGCGTTTGTGGTGGGAAACGGATCGAGTTCCACAGGCGTAGAAGAAGAAATAGAGGAGAGGGGGGAGCCCCGCTGCTCCAGCTGCTCTCTCTCTCTCTCCCTCTTCCCCTCTGTGAATAAAAACAAACAAAGGGATAAAGTTTATAAAAAAAGTCACAGGAAAAAACCTCCTCAGCTCTGTACATTAGGGTTGGCTAACGGGACGAATCGGGTTGATTCGTCCCGTCAGCCTAACGAATCCGTGACGAGACGGGTTGGACCCGTCTCGTCTCGTCACGGATTCGACGAGACGGGTTGAAAATCTGGGTAACGAATCGGGTCTCCTGACCCGATTCGTTACCGGATTCGCCGAGACGGGTTGGAGCCGTCTCGGCAATTTTTAATTTTTTTAACTCGAATTTCTTAAAATTTTAAATTTAAAGTTATAAAGAAATTAGGAAAAAAATAGTAAAAAAAGAGGAAAAAATTTAAAAAAATGTCTAAAATTATAAAAAAAAATAGAATTGATATTCACTAATTACAAGTTTTTTTGTAAGGTAAATTATTTTATTAATATGAAAAATCATATACCAATCTGCTAATCACATATAATGTACATAAACTCATCTCGTATAATATACATAAAAAACTCTGGTGCTCATCCCATACAATGTACATAAAAAACTCTGGTGGTTCTCTACTCTTCATCATCGTCCTGCTCAAATTCTTCATCTAGAATAGCTTTTCCTTCTGTGCGTCTTTCTGCATCGAACCAGTCATTTAAGCAAACAGCCATCTCCAAGTGTTTCGGCGTCAGCCTGCTCCTCCAGGGTGTCAAAACTCTACCACCTGCAGAAAATGTGCTCTCGGACGCTACTGTAGAGACCGGAGGTGTCAGTATATCTCGGGCTATGGTAGAAAGAACAGGAAATTGTTTTCTCTGTTCTTTCCACCATGACAAAACATCAAATGTTTCTCATGATTCATCATTATTTTCATTTATTTCAGCAGACATTGTGTTCAAATATAAATTAAGTTCATCAAATGAACCTGCTCCTGAAGAGTGTTTCTTTCTAGTATTAGAGGAAAGTAAACTTTTAAAATTAGATAATTTTTTACCTAAACTAGTAGAAGAAGTTTGTGATGGTGTAGGTGCCCTAAATTCAGAAGAATAAGGGGGAAATAACTCATCTCTGTACAATGAGTACATTTCTTCTAAAAGAGATCTAATTTCTAAAAGTAATTTATCTACATCATGTTCATAATTTAAACATAAAATAAAATTGGATAATAAAAGTTTTAAATTATCTATTTTAATTCTAGGATCCATAATTGCAGCTAAGTAAAATAAAAAAGGCATATTTTCAAAATATTTTCGAAATTTTTTTCCATATAATGTATAGCCTCTTCAAGACTGTCTTCATCTCTGTATGCAGAAAATACTTGAGCAATTTCATTAAGATTATAAAAAACTAAGTTACATGTGGGATAATATGTATCAGAAAGTGCTTTTGTGGCAGTGTCAAATTTTTCTAGAAAAGTACAAAAATTTTCATATAATTTCCACTCTTCATCGCTAATATAAAAAGATGAACATTCATTTACTGTAAAAAATTGAATTGCTTGTTTATAAGGAAGGCAATCTTTAATCATATTGTAACCTGAATTCCAACGAGTTTTCACATCTGCTTGGAGTAGTTTTTCCTTCAGTCCACATTGTCGGCAATAACTTTTAAAAGATTGTCTCCTAGGTCCACTGTGTTTTATATGTAAAATAATTTCTTTAACTTTATAAATATATTTGTCTAAGATTTTTAGACCATCTTGTACACATAAATTCAATATATGGCAAACACATCTAACATGGAAAAGTTTACCGTTTAAAATCGGATCTAATACCGTTTTCAATTATCTTATTGAAGCAGTATTTTCACTTGCATTATCAAAAAAATAGAAAATATTTTATTTTCTATACCATAATTTCTACAAGTAAGAAAAATTGAATTTGCTACATTTGTAGCAGAATGTTTCTCAGAAAATTTAGAAAATGATAAAATACGTTTTTGTAAACTCCAGTTATTATCAATAAAGTGAGCAGTAACACATAAATAATGAATAAGATTAAGAGCTTCCCATATATCGGAAGTTAATGAAATTTTTCTAGCATCACTAGTAAAAAGAGCCTTCAAAATATTTTTTCTATTTACAAATAAATCTTCAATTTCTTTAGTTATAGTTTGTCTGCTAATTCTCTTATAATCAGGAACAAAAACAGATTTAAGATAATCAACTAATGCATCTGATTCAGTAAAAGAAAATGGAAGTTCTGCTCGAATAATAAATTCAGCTAACTTATGTTTATTTACTTCAGGCTTATATCTCCAAGTGGAGAGTGTGCCTGAATCAGCTAATATTTGTGCTTGTTGTGGTGGTAAACTGTGATTTTTAACATGTTTTTTTTCATAGTGTTTATTAAGAACACCTGTACCGTATCCTTCTTTATGATCAAATAGTTGATGACAGTACTTACATTCTGCCTTTCTTCTATCTTCAATAACTTTTTCTACGAAATGGTTCCACACTAGAGAAGTTTTGGCTCTTACTTTAGTGGTTGTGCTAGTTGGTTGTTGTGTTTCTGGAACTATAGTATCATTCTGTGCTGGTTGTGTATCGTGTTATTCTTATGTTTCAGTAAAAAAAGGAGCCAGAGATTGCGTGTGCATTGGTGATGTTGAAAGTTGAGAATATGAGGAATATTGAGGAGGGAAGGAAATAGAATGCCGACCTGTACCACTGTCACTGGCATACGCAGCATGTGCATATGGTGCAAAACCACTGTAGTCAATTGCATAGCTTGACGAACTGTGATAGGGAGCAAATGCGGATGTTGGGGGAGCATAATTGTATGGTGGGTAAGCGACATATGTTGACGATGAGCTACCGCCAGCATCGGTGTAAGGTGCGGCAGATGAAGGATTGTGTGTTGATGAAAAACTACCACCGGCTTCGGATGAGGTACTGCCAGTACTCCAGTTGGGCTCCATTAGACTACACTGGAAGTTGGTAGAGATTTGTAATTATAAGAGAATAAGAGTGATTTATAATAGAAGAGAGATGGTTGAGATGAAGTGAGATGAAAGTGAATGAGAGTGGAGGGTATTTATAGAGGTTAGGGGTTTTTTTTTTAATTTTTTTTTAAGAGATACAACGGCTCATTTTTGAGCCGTTGTGGGTGAATAAGAGGCACCCTCTTTTTCACCCGTAACGGCTCTTTTTGAGCCGTTTAGGGTTTAAAAAAAATTAAAACGAATATAGGGGCCTCAGAGTATTTTTCTTCTCTAACAGTAATATAATAATATTGGACTTAAAAAAAAAATAGAGAAGAGGGGTCGGGGAAATTTTCCCGACCCGATTCCTCCCGTGATTCGTCACGGGACGTGTAACGCCCCGATCCGGAGGGTACGGAGACGTTACTGCGACGTATATATGAAGGTCGGAAATACCCTAACGGATATACGCTAAGCATCAATACAGGCAGGGGTCAGAGTACGGAAGCATAGTGGTAATATACAATCCAGCAATAATAACACCAGTACACAGTTATCACAAGGCATGATATAATATCTGAAGAATATGTGATCACTAAGAGGCACAAAAGCAGGATGCACAATATGAAATACTGGAAAGTACTCACGAGAGGGAAGATGAAAATCTCGCGAGCCGATCAAGAAGAGGCGGGAAGGAAGAGGGTCCAGGTAGGCACCAACTAATCCACGCTCCCGCTGCGCTACTCTGATCTGGTACAGCAAGGCCGCCACGGTCCAGACTCTAGGATCTGGACATGAGAATCCAGGGTTGTTAGCAACCCCAGCGAGTACAAAGAATAAAGCCAGATGGCGTGCATAACAGGCACACGTGTACATGATCAAGTGATGTGGTCCAGGCACGCAGGTACAGAAAGTGACAAGTAACATAAAGGAAAATGGCGGTAAATCCGAGATCAAGTAAATACATGTATATCAGTAAATCTGAATCGGAAAGCATGCATGAAATACGGTGTAGAGGGTATAGTAACATAAACATGTGACATACATGGAAAACAAGTGATAAATACACTAAACACGCGATAAACAAGTATGGACATGAAATAAGGCAGTAAGTAAAGTAACAACAAGAAAATCAGTTATATAAGCCCATATTACCGATCTGTGAGGTTAGTACGTCGAAGGAATAATCCAAATAAGGAAACCCTCATATATATACCCTGTACATCACGTCACCGTAATCTGAGTTTATATAATCTGACTTTTCCTTCACATCAGTATAATAATGAAACAATATGCAAGCACAAGTATAAGTGGTGAGCAGTGTAGGTCAAGAGTAAAGCTGGTCAAATATCAGGAGCAGGTTATTATTAATTATTAAGACTCATCTGATTTGTATACATCGGTATGTGTCCCATCCCACATACCTCAACATACAGATCGGAGAGTAAGTTATTGGAAACTGATGAAGATCGATGAACCATGTTTCGGATGGGCCCCGTGCATGCCCGGGACAACGGTCAAGGAGTATCCGGTGCTGAGCCGGAACGTACCGCTAGGTACCGGGACTTATTGTACGCCCGAACAGGAATAGGTTGTCACCGCTCCCACAGGAATAGGCCTAGGGGCTTATGGTACAACCGGCAGGTAAGGGAGTAGGGGTGTCAGTACACCCCACGGAAACGCCTGGTGGCCTCCAGGTCGAATCCAAGTATGTGGCCACGCGCGGCTCGATAAGACCACCAAAACATGATTAATCAGGGCCCATCAGTTTCCCCCAAACCAGGTGTAAGTTGTCCAATTATTATAATTTATCCAGTGATAATGTCCACAGAGTATTCATAGTAAACCCATATTCATGGTTATCCTATTACGGGGTCAACAAGAGTATAGTATCAGGAGTAATGTCAGAAGCCTCCTTATTTCAGGGGGTCAAGTATATAGGAGTACAGGAGCTCAGGAGTACCAAATATGTAACACCCCACTTCCGGAATACGCACTTAGTTGCGTATTCGAATTTCTCGATCATATTTTTCGATTTACTTCCTGTATTTGTTTGTATTATGAATTCTTTATATGATCGTTTTGCCTTGGATTTGGATTCGTGGACTCGGAGTCAGCCCTAGTCTGAACCGAGAACCCGATCCTAGTAAATTGCTCGATTTGGTCTTTCCGGTAATCCGATTTGATCGATTTCAGTTTAAACATCATTTTCTATTATTTAAGATTTTCTGTGATTTTCTGGAATTTTCCTTAATTAAAATGAAAATCTTCAAAACGGTGTCGACCAGCACCGCTGACCGACTTCTGGATTTTTAATTTACAAATGGAGTCAAATTTTGAGAAACCGCTTTCACATATTTTTTTAGAATAATATTTACTATCTTAATTCATTTTTGGGACATTTTCAGAATTTATCAGATTTCTGCCAGATTTGGTGTCGACCGATATTGGCGGCCGATTCCAGGATTTTTAATTTCAAAACTAAAAAGAATTTCTTAAAACGGCTTTCACCATGAGTCTTAGAATAATATTCTTGATTTTTGAGAATTTTTGCGGGTCGTTCCGAGATACTTGATTTCGGGACGATCTCGGTATTTTTCCGAAAGTTTTCCGCATCCGCAACTGAATCCCGGGAATCCGCCACTATAATTATTTTCACTTTTCTTCCAAGAAAATATCTTCCTCTTTTCATTTTCTTTTCCTTTTTCCTTTTTCTTTCCTTCTTTTTCCTTCCACCAAATTCTCCATTTTTCCACCAAAAATATCTTCTCCAAAATATCTCCTCCACCAAAAATCTTCTCCAAAAATATCCCAAAACACTCAAACACCTCTCCCATCACCATGGCCGGCAAAGAGAGTCACCTCACCCCCATTTTACAAATAACCCCTCTCTTTTACATTTTTACATCACCTTCACAAATCCAATTCCTATATAAACCTTTCCTTCTTCATTTCACTTCATTTTCTCTTCACCTTCACCAAAACTCTAAACACCACCAACTCCTCCTTCATCTCCTCCACAACAACAACCACTACAACTTCATCATCTCCCTACCTTCATCTTCTTCCTCCTCCATCTCCATATAAACCACCACAACTTCAACAACTCCACCAAAGCTTCCACCTTCTCCTTTACCTTCTCCAAAAATACCACCACCATCAAAATCCTCCACAAAGCCACCATCACCACATCATCTTGTGAAGGCGGCCACCTCCTTTGGATTGGGGCCGAGCACTTCTTCGTCGGTAACCTCTCGGTGATTATTCCGGTAATCGTTTACGATTATTCCGGTAATCATTCCGGTGACGATTACAACGACATAACCATCACCTCTACTATTTTCCACCACCTCTCCCCCATCTTTTAGGGCCGGCCACTCCTTTGGATTAGGGCCGAGCTCTTCTTCGTTGGCAATATCTCCGTTGATTATTCCGGTAATCGTCTACGATTATTCCGGTAATCATTTCGGTGACAATTGCAACAACAACCCCACCACCAAGATATCACTTTCCCTCCTCTCTGTTTGTTTCCTGACGCGGGTCTCAAACCCCCGCGTCTAGGCAATTTCCTAACGCAATCCGTGCGTTCTTTTATTGACGCGGCGCAGAACCCATGTCCGCGTCTGTGTTCTTCTTGTATAAACGCGACGCGGACCAACGACCGCGTCTGCGTTTTTCTCGCGTCCTGATTTAAACGCGGGTCTCGAACCCCGCGTTTGTGGCTCCTACGCAACGTGATTCCGCGTCTGCTATTTCCCGCGTCTGTGATTCCCGCGTCTGCTATTCTCGCGACGCGATCCTCGCGTCTGTGATTTCCGCGTTTGCTATTCCGGCGTCTGCCATTCCTGCGACACGAACTCCCGTGTCTCACTTCCTCAAACCGCGTCTCCCTGTACACTCTTTCCTTCCATAATTATGGCGCGTCCCGAGTTCAGTGGATTTCGGACCCTTCGGCATATCTGGTGATTTAGGCGAGTGTCCTCGCTCTCGCCTCCATTTGGGTTTTCCCGCTTCGTCGGGTCGACATGTGTTTTACTCCATGCTTTCATGTATTATGTATTGGGCTGGGACCATTTATTTGTGTATGGCCGAGTGCCAATATCTGGACATGTATTGCTCTGTGACGAATGCTTGTACTATTATTCTTGTTCATGTGGTACTAACATTGCAGGTCTCTCCATGATTCAGCCTCCGGTCACTCACTATCAGTGAGTTGAGACCGTCAGGTCCTTCAGCTCTTCAGCCTCCGGTCACTCACTATCAGTGAGTTGAGACCGTCAGGCCCCTTGGCTCGGCTTGGTTATACTCCGCAACTACTTTACTACTTGCCATGCTATACCCGATACCAGTTCTTACCGTGTTATGCCTGACACATGATACTCGAGACCAATACTTGACATACTACTACTTGACACTAACTCATGTATACCACCTGTCATGAACACTTGGCATTGACCTGATGAACCTGATACCTGTTATGAATAACTCTCTACTCTTGACTTGTGATTATCATGTTTACGGGAATACTGCCTTGTTATCCTGAATGGAACTAAGTGCCACACGGAACAAAGTGCCACACCACACACGTGGTGGGGGCCACCTCTTGAATCTGTGGGGGCCACCTCTAGAATCCATCCCCTCAGAACAAAGTGCCACATGGAACAAAGTGCCACACCACACACGTGGTGGGGGCCACCTCTTGAATCTGTGGGGGCCACCTCTTGAATCTGTAGGGCCATTTCCTGTCATGACCAGTTATTCCCGTAATCTGATAATATTGATAAACCATAAAAAGGACAACTTGCACGGGGAATGGGAGGAAGTGATGGATGCCGGTATGATGCCTTGCTTATAGTAGTGGAATACCTGAACTGACGATTCGTGTTAGAGGGATTTAAGGCCCTCAGAAGATGCGTGTTAGGGGGGATTTAAGGCCCTCAAGCTGGTCCCGGGTGTACGGGAACTACTATAAGAAGTGCTATCAGTTCTTCATCATCTTTCAGTAACAACCCTCGGCTTGCTTATATATGGATGTATGTGTGTTGGGATGTACACCAGGACACATACCTAGATATATGAGTCAGACGAGTAATAATAATATAAGACTCCTGTCATGCCTGTTATGATGCCCGTTATGATTCCTGTTATGCCTGTTATGACTCCAATAATGCCTGTCTTGATTCCTGTTATGATTCCTGTTATGACTCCCCGTTATGTACTCCCGTTATGCTTGTTATGATTCCTGTTATGACTCTCGTTATGTACTCCTGTTATGCCTGTTATGTGTTCTTGTTATAACACTTTGTAACTCGGATTGTATGTGCTTGGATTACGATGATATGAGATAAAGGTATATAGATGAGGGTTTCCTTATTTGGATTATTCCTTCGATGTACTAGTCTCATGAAGTCGTGACCTAAGCTTGTACAAGCGGTTTTGCTCGTAATCGGGTTTTACATCGGATTTCCTGTTTTATGATGATTATGTTATACATGTTCATACCTGCTACACTTGTATTCTAACCCTCCTGTCTTCTGTACTTGACATCATTGGTTATACATACTTGTGCTCATCCTGGCTCGCCATCTGGCATTTGTATCACCACTCGCCTGGGGAGTTTCATCTGACTCCCCTGGATTCTCATGTCCAGGTTTGGAGCTTGGAGCGTGTGGATCCTCCCTATTGCTGATCAGAGAAGCGCAACGGTAGCGTGGATCCCCAGCGGACCATCCGAAGCTCCATCCTTCCAGGCCCCCTGTGTGCCTCTCGAGTTTTCCTTTAGTAAACTCGTGAGTGCCTTTTTACTGTTTACTCTTGTACTTCCCTTGTAATCTCGCAATTGCGCCTATCAGGTGATGTAATATTTTTGTAATATCAGATCACCTCTGGTGATAACTCTGTGACTGTACTCATGTGTTGGAATGTATAATGCACCACTTGCTTCCGCACTCTGATTCTTGCCTGTACTGATGCTTAGCGTATATACGTGAGGGTATTTCTGACCTGCGTATATACGTTGCAGTGACGTCCCCGTACCCGCAGGATCGGGGCGTTACAAAATATCTGGTAATAATAATATAGTAATCATGTCATGTCCCCGTAACAGTGATAATCATGAATATGTCATACAGGTATCAGGGGTAGTAATGTCCGGTCAAGGGTCATGATATCAGGTCTAGGTATTTATACCACATGAAAGCATATCATATACCGGGTGTCAGGAGCAGGTGTCAAGTGTGACATATCAAGAATCAATGTCTAATATAAAGTGATAAGTGTAGCAAGACAAGTACCGGGGTCAGGTATCACATGTCATATATAGCATGGCAAGTATCAGTATCAGGTGTCACATATAGCATGGCAAGTATCAGTGTTATATATCATGCATCAACTACAGCATGGCAAGTGTCGGTATCATATATCATGTATCAAATATGGCAAGGCAAATACCGGTGTCAGGTACCATATGTCAAATACAGCATGATAAGTACTGGTATCGGCATCATATGTCAAATATAGCATGGTAAGTATCAGTATCATCTATAACATGGCAAGTACTGGTATCCGGTATCACATATCACATATAGCATGGTATATAACAACACAAGAATATACTCGCATAATGATAAAATAAATGCATGCTAAAAATAACTGTACTCGCCTCAATACCGAAAAATCGCGAGAAATCCCGAAACACCAGAAATCCGAGCACAAGACCAATCCATATATTAAAATATATATTTATTGTTTTTAGAGAGAGAAAGAGGAGAGAGAAAGAGTGGTTTAGAGAGAGAAAGTCTAGAGAGAGAAAGTCTTGAGAGTAATTTTAGAGAGAGAGAAAGTAGATAGAAAGCCTAGAGAGAGAACTATTTAGAGAGAGAAAGTGGAGGTTTTAGAGAGGGTCTAGGGAGGAGTTAGAGAGAGAAACTGAGGAGAGAGAGGGAGAGGAATTGTAGAGAGAGGAGAGAGAGGAAGAGAGAGGAAAGAGAGAGAGAGAGAAAGAGAGAGAAAGAGGAGAGAGAGAGAGGGTACAGGAGGGAGAGAGAGGGAGCAGGAGGGGCTGCTGCCCCCTCCCCCAATAGCCCACGGCCAGGCCAGGGTGGCCTGGCCGCGGCCTTGCAGAGGCGGCGCGGCGGGTCACCGGAGGGCCGCCGGCCAGGGGTGACCCCGCCGGCCACCCCAAGGGGAGAGAGGAGGAAGGGGCAGAGGGGCTGCCCCCCCTCTGAGCGCGCGGCCTGGCTCAGCCAGGCCGTGGCCTCCCCGACCTGGCCGCGCTTGCGCGGCCAGGGGATGGAACCAGAGGCGGCGCCGGCCGCCATGGCCGGCGCAGGCCCTGGGGTGGCTCCGGCCACCCCAAAAGGAAGAAGGGAGGGGGCTGCTGCCCCCTCCAAGCCGCGCACAGGGGGCCTCCTGGCCCCCTGGCCGCGCCTGCCGCCGGCGACGCGCCGGAGGCGCCGGATCTGAAGGAGGAAGTGGCGGGTTGGTGGTCGGGCTCGCAGAAGAGGGAAGAAGAAGAGAAGAAAAAAGAAAAGAAAAAGGAAATAAAAGAAAAGAAAAAAAGAATTGATTGAAAATAAATAAAGGGGAGGTTTTTTTTTTATTAAAATGGGGATTGATGTGATGGGGGTAGGTGCTGATGTGATTGGGGGGAGTGGGATGTCAGGTTTGACTTTGAAAAGGGAAAAAGGAAAAGAAATGGAGAAAGAGGAATTAAAATAATATTATTAAAAAGGGTAAAAATTCGACTGTTTCAAAATCTTTCCGAAAAATTCTCAAAAATAGAAAATAATATTTTAAGATGCTCGATGAAATCGGATTTGAGAAATTCAATGTAGATTTCAAATTAAAAATCCTGGAATTTTCCGGCGGTACCGGTCGACACCAAAACCGGTGGATTTTCGATAAATTCTGAAAAATCTCGAAAAATGAATTTAGATAGAAAATAATATTCTAAGAAGTAAACTGAAAGCCGTTTTTGAAAATTCAATCCCATTTGAAAACTAAGAATCCTGGAATCAGTCAGTGATACCGACCGACACCAGTTTTGGAGATTTTGCAAATAATTCTGAAAAATTCCAGAAAATCATGAAAAATCTAAAATATTGGAAAACAATGTTTAAAACTGAAATCGGTCAAATTGGATTATCAAAAATGCCAAATCGAGCGAAGCACTAGGTTCGGACCCCCGGTTCAGACTAAGGCTGACTCCGAGTCCACGAATCCAAATCCAACACAAAACGATCACACTAATAATCATAAAACAAAAACAAATACAAGATAAATTAAAGAAATATGGTAGAAAAATCAAAATACGTATCTACGTACGTATTCTAGGAACGGGGTGTTACATTCCATCCACCTTACAAAAATTTCGTCCTCGAAATTTCGATAAGGGGAGGATGAACACGGAAGGAATAGGAATGAGGATTTATACCAATCAAGATATGAGTAACTGAGGGGAATACCCACTAATTGACTGAATGATAAACCCAAGACTGAGACATCTCTGCACTACTGCCATATATATCCTCTGACGGTGCCATAATAATACCGACCTGATGTCTGCTCTTTCGGACTGCGAAGCAAAGCTGATAAAATCCATAAGAATCCATAGTGCTGAAATCCATAATATAAAATCTCTAGAAATCCATAATATAATATAAAGTCCCGCATGGCATGAAGCTGTCCTTGACAAAGAATCCATAGTAGAATTACTGATACTGCATAACACTATTTCTCCATAATACCGAAGATAAAGAAAACCCGGATAATACTGAGCATGAATCAAGAAGACCAATAATTAAGAATTCTTGAATACTGGGCATTGCAATCTCTGAAAGTCATAACTGAGAATATAGAATAACCATAAAGAATTTTGAATACTGACTTCTAAATGACAACCCGACTGCACATGAAACATTAAAGAATACTCAATCTCTGCAAGGTTGGCCGAATGGATCGTTCATACGGGTCACGGCAATAGCTCAGATACAGCGAGAAAATCTTGTACATCGGATCAATGAAAACATACAAGGCAGAAGAAGTCCGAGGAACGGCTAGAGTGCAAAGCACTGAAGGGACTAGCCACGAACGGAACCAAGCCTAGGTAAGTCCATCGCGTAACACATCTCAGGCGCTAAGCATTAGGGTGCAGCGGAGCTAACGCTCTGCGAGGCTCGCACTTGGCGGAGCTCACGGAGCGAAGCCAGCGCGTAACACAACGCTAAATGCTAAGCACCAGGGTGCAGCGAAGTCCACACCTGGTTAGGTCCACGGGTGACTAGAACACACCCTCGCTTGGCGAGGCTAGCGGGGTCCATAGTCCATCAAATCCATAAAAACTGCTCTGAGAACACGATCAAGAATCACAATAATCGAAACGAGTCCCGAATGCTGTCTCCATAACTCTGTCTGGCAGAAGCCCTAAATCTGAAATACTGTTCCATACCGATGTTCCTTATGCAATGATACGGCCTGTCTGATTATATAAGTGATGACTACCCCACTTGCTGTGCTGATTTCCCGTGATATATCCATAAGTAAAAGAATAGAATGCGAGGCTGAAGGACCATCCAATATAAGATCAGGTGATGCACCACAGTCAAAGAATGCCAGAACATAATGATAGCGAATCACATCTGTCTTGCTGCTACCCTACCAGTTTATCCATATCTTAAGTTGGTATAAGAATGAAAGGAACCGGAAATGGAAAATGATGGAAGAGATTCAAGAATCAAGAGAAGAACGATCAAGAAGGAATAGGTAACTTTGTACTTGCAGTTGGATTGTATAATCACGACTCATGCATTGTACCGAGGATGTGAGAGCCTAGGCTCTGATACCACCCTGTAACGCCCGATCCGGAGGGTACGGAGACGTTACTGCGACGTATATACGAAGGTCGGAAATACCCTAACGTATATACGCTAAGCATCAATACAGGCAGGGGTCAGAGTACGGAAGCATAGTGGTAATATACAATCCAGCAATAATAACACCAGTACACAGTTATCACAAGGCATGATATAATATCTGAAGAATATGTGATCACTAAGAGGCACAAAAACAGGATGCACAATATGAAATACTGGAAAGTACTCACGAGAGGGAAGATGAAAATCTCGCGAGCCGATCAAGAAGAGGCGGGAAGGAAGAGGGTCCAGGTAGGCACCAACTAATCCACGCTCCCGCTGCGCTACTCTGATCAGGTACAGCAAGGCCGCCACGGTCCAGACTCTAGGATCTGGACATGAGAATCCAGGGTTGTTAGCAACCCCAGCGAGTACAAAGAATAAAGCCAGATGGCGTGCATAACAGGCACACGTGTACATGATCAAGTGACGTGGTCCAGGCACGCAGGTACAGGAAGTGACAAGTAACATAAAGGAAAATGGCGGTAAATCCGAGATCAAGTAAATACATGTATATCAGTAAATCTGAATCGGAAAGCATGCATGAAATACGGTGTAGAGGGTATAGTAACATAAACATGTGACATACATGGAAAACAAGTGATAAATACACTAAACACGCGATAAACAAGTATGGACATGAAATAAGGCAGTAAGTAAAGTAACAACAAGAAAATCAGTTATATAAGCCCATATTACCGATCTGTGAGGTTAGTACGTCGAAGGAATAATCCAAACAAGGAAACCCTCATATATATACCCTGTACATCACGTCACCGTAATCTGAGTTTATATAATCTGACTTTTCCTTCACATCAGTATAATAATGAAACAATATGGAAGCACAAGTATAAGTGGTGAGCAGTGTAGGTCAAGAGTAAAGCTGGTCAAATATCAGGAGCAGGTTATTATTAATTATTAAGACTCATCTGATTTGTATACATCGGTATGTGTCCCATCCCACATACCTCAACATACAGATCGGAGAGTAAGTTATTGGAAACTGATGAAGATCGATGAACCATGTTTCGGATGGGCCCCGTGCATGCCCGGGACAACGGTCAAGGAGTATCCGGTGCTGAGCCGGAACGTACCGCTAGGTACCGGGACTTATTGTACGCCCGAACAGGAATAGGTTGTCACCGCTCCCACAGGAATAGGCCTAGGGGCTTATGGTACAACCGGCAGGCAAGGGAGTAGGGGTGCCAGTACACCCCACGGAAACGCTGGTGGCCTCCAGGTCGAATCCAAGTATGTGGCCACGCGCGGCTCGATAAGACCACCATAAACATGATTAATCAGGGCCCATCAGTTTCCCCCAAACCAGGTGTAAGTTGTCCAATTATTATAATTTATCCAGTGATAATGTCCACATAGTATCATAGTAAACCCATATTCATGGTTATCCTATTACGGGGTCAACAAGAGTATAGTATCAGGAGTAATGTCAGGAGCCTCCCTATTTCTGGGGGTCAAGTATACAGGAGTACAGGAGCTCAGGAGTACCAAATATCTGGTAATAATAATATAGTAATAATGTCATGTCCCCGTAACAGTGATAATCATGAATATGTCATACAGGTATCAGGGGTAGTAATGTCCGGTCAAGGGTCATGATGTCAGGTCTAGGTATTTATACCACATGAAAGCATATCATATACCGGGTGTCAGGAGCAGGTGTCAAGTGTGACATATCAAGAATCAATGTCTAATATAAAGTGATAAGTGTAGCAAGACAAGTACCGGGGTCAGGTATCACATGTCATATATAGCATGGCAAGTATCAGTATCAGGTGTCACATATAGCATGGCAAGTATCAGTGTATATATCATGCATCAACTACAGCATGGCAAGTGTCGGTATCATATATCATGTATCAAATATGGCAAGGCAAATACCGGTGTCAGGTACCATATGTCAAATACAGCATGATAAGTACTGGTATCGGCATCATATGTCAAATATAGCATGGTAAGTATCAGTATCATCTATAACATGGCAAGTACTGGTATCCGTATCACATATCACATATAGCATGGTATATAACAACACAAGAATATACTCGCATAATGATAAAATAAATGCATGCTAAAAATAACTGTACTCGCCTCAATACCGAAAAACCGCGAGAAATCCCGAAACACCAGAAATCCGAGCACAAGACCAATCCATATATTAAAATATATTATTTATTGTTTTTAGAGAGAGAAAGAGGAGAGAGAAAGAGTGGTTTAGAGAGAAAGTCTAGAGAGAGAAAGTCTTGAGAGTAATTTTAGAGAGAGAGAAAGTAGATAGAAAGCCTAGAGAGAGAACTATTTAGAGAGAGAAAGTGGAGGTTTTAGAGAGGGTCTAGGGAGGAGTTAGAGAGAGAAACTGAGGAGAGAGAGGGAGAGGAATTGTAGAGAGAGGAGAGAGAGGAAGAGAGAGAGAGAAGGAAAGAGAGAGAAAGAGGAGAGAGAGAGGGTACAGAAGGGAGAGAGAGGAGCAGGAGGGGCTGCTGGCCCCTCCCCCAATAGCCCACGGCCAGGCCAGGGTGGCCTGGCCGCGGCCTTGCAGAGGCGGCGCCGGCGGTCACCGGAGGGCCGCCGGCCAGGGGTGACCCCGCCGGCCACCCCAAGGGGAGAGATGTAACGCCCCGATCCTGCGGGTACGGAGACGTTACTGCAACGTATATACGCAGGTCAGAAATACCCTCACGTATATACGCTAAGCATCAGTACAAGCAAGAATCAGAGTACGGAAGTAAGTGGTGCATTATACATTCCAACATATGATTACAGTTACAAAGTTATCACCAGAGGTGATCCGATATTACAACAATATTACATCACCAGAATGGCGCAATTGCGAGAATACAAGGATGTACAAGTATGAACAGTACATAGGCACTCACGAGTTTACCAAAGGAAAACTCAAGAGGCACACAAAGGGGACCCTGGAAGGATAGAGCTCCAGACGATCTGCTGGGGATCCACGCTACCGCTGCGCCACTCTGATCAGCAACTGGAGAATCCACACGCTCCAAGCTCCATTACCTGGACATGAAGATCCAGGGGAGTCAGATGAAACTCCCCAGGCGAGTGGTGAAGCAAAAGCCAAGTGCGAATAAGGGTAAGTATAAGTAAAGCGATAACCCAAATAAAGCCGGGGATGAGCAAATCTGATTGTATGGTTTCAGATCACGGCTCCATAAGACTAGTACGTCGAAGGAATAATCCAAACAAGGAAACCCTCATCTATATACCCTTATCTTATGTCACCATAATCTAAGCACATACAACCCGACTGTACTCAGGGCATGATAAGATAATGAGCAAGAGGCAGGTGGATACAAGGAATAGAGCAGGGCATGAGCAGTTAATATAATAATAATCATAAAACCGGAAATCCGAAGTAAAATCCCGGACAAGCAAATATAGTAAGGCATATCACAGATTCATAGCCGTTTAAGTCGCAGGCTTCAGTATGCGTCCCATTCCACATACCTCTACTTACAACTTAAAGAGCCGGTTATTATCTTGACACTTTATTATTACTCGTCTTACCCTGATATCTAGCTATGTGAACTAGCGTCCCAGCACACATAGATCCATATCCGAGTAAAGCAAGGTTGTTATTGAAAACCAGCGGGGGTATCAACGAACTATGTTTACAGTGGGTCCCGTACATACCCGGGACCACGGCCCAGGATTGTTCCGTTGCTTGGTGACGGAACCCGCCGCAAGGCAAACAGGAGGGACTTATGTATGCCCTTATCATGATGGTACCAGGAAGGAGGGAGCCAGCACTCCCTCGGTCGCCTGGAGGCCCACAGGTCAGACCGGAAGTTTTAGTTGCACAACATGCCTAATACCACTGTAAACACGAACACATATTGATAGCCGCAAGTTTCCCCCGACCCGATGCAAGTTGTTCCTTTTATGAATTATTGAATGATTATCAGATTCCGGGAATGAGCAAGAACAAGTCAGGAATATCAGGTATTACAGGAGTACTGGTTCGTACTATAATGTATCACATGTGTATCAGGAGTACAGTTTGTACTTAACAAGATGTCAGGTCATCATTCCCGTTATCGTGATAATCATAAGAGTCAAGTATATCATGCTGGGTGTCAAGTGATAGCATGACAAGAGGATGATATTAAACAGGTAACCAGTCAGGTCAAGAGATTGATAATAATCCGGTGGCAAGTCATGTCATAACAAGGGACCTTGCCCAGTAGTATCATGTCAGGTGTTAGATGATAACACGACAGTTGTCAGGTGATATACATGTGTTAAATAGTAGCATGTAAAGGACAGGTATGAAGTAATGGCATGGTGGTAGAATAGTAGCTGAGCACAACCAAGCGGAGCTGAGCAAGCTGGAAGTACAGACAGCAAACAGTATTCAACACTGGAGCGTCTGGCGAGGTTACGGGACGACTCGACTGAAATACGAGCGGTAAGTCCGGCAGCAACTCGCCTAGACGAATCTAGTGGTAAAGTGCTGAACGCTGATCATGATAACCAGGCGGAGCTGAACAAGCTGGAGGCACAGGCAGCGAACAGAGTTTAGACACTAATACGCTCTGCGAGGTTACCGGGACACTCGGATTAAGATACGAGTGGAGAATCCGGCAGCAACTCGCCTAAACGAATCTAGTGAATAAAGCATTGAGCGCTAAACATGCTCACCAGGCGGAGCTGAGAAACCTGACGATCCCAATCACGCCTCTTTCGAGACAGTGAGGGACCGGAGGCTGAAGAGTCCGGAAGCCAAGTATGGTATAAGGCAGTACAATACATCACATGCATGGTATATGTACAAGAATGAAACTACCCTAGTACAAGCATTCGTCACAGAGCAATACATGTCCAGATATTGGCACTCGGCCATACACAAATACAGGGACTCAGCCCAATACAAAATACATGGAAACATGGAATAAAATACATGTCGACCCGACGAAGCGGGGAAACCCAAATGGAGGCGAGAGCGAGGACACTCGCCTAAATCACCGGAAAGCCGAAAAGTCTGGAATCCATGGAACTCGCGTATGCGCCATAAAATAATATATAATTATGAGGAGAGAGAAAGTGAAGAGGAGAGAGAAAGAGTTAGAGAGAGAAAGAGGGAGAAACCTAGAGAGAGAGAGACACAGGGAGACGCGGGCTTCTGAGAGAGAGACGGGGTCGCAGACGCGGAAGTCGCGGGATAACAGACACGGGAATCACAAACGCGGGAATAGCAGACGCGGGGTTCGCGTCGCAAGAATAGCAGACGCGGGAATCACAGACGCGGGGATCGCGTTGCGGGATTAGCAAACGCAGGAATCACAGACGCGGGGTTCGCGTTGCGTAGGAGCCCCAACGCGGGGTTCGAGACCCGCGATCAAATCAGGACACGAGGAGAACGCGGACGCGGTCGTGGGTTCCGCGTCGCGTTGGCACAGGAAGAACACAGACGCGGGAATAGACTCTGCGTCGTGTCAATACAGAAACGCGCGGAGCGCGTTAAGGGATTGCCCAGACGCGGGGTTGAGATCCGCGTTAGGAAACAAACAGAGAGGAGGAAAGGTGATTCCTTTGCTGCGCTCGACGAAGGGAAGTTCGGCCCCAATCCAAAAGGAGGGTACCGGCCCTAAGTCTTGCCAACGGAGGAGAACGCGGCCCCAATCCAAAAGGAGGGGCCGGCCCTGATAAGAGTCATTTTCCAAATGGAGAAGACGAACAGGAAGAGGAACCAGGAAGAGAGAGAGAGACTCAGGAGAGAGAGTGAGAGGTCCAAGAGAGAGAGAGAGAGAGATGAAGGCAGGAGAGAGAGAGAGGATAGGAGAGAGAGAGAACTTAGGGAGGAGAGAGAGATTAAATTAGGAGAGAGAAAGAGGGGTGCAGGAAGAGAGAGAGAGTTTTCAAGAGAGAGAGAGAGAGATAACAGGGGAGAGAGAGAGAGAGAGATAACAGGGGAGAGAGAGAGAGAGATAACAGGGGAGAGAGAGAGAGAGAGAGAGTGGACCAGGAGAGAGAGAGAGAGAGAGTAAACAGGGGCTGCTCACGCAGCCCCTCTCCATGCGAGGAGGGCCCACGGGGCCGTGGGCCCTGGAAGACCTGGCCGGCCCTCTGCCGGCCAGGGCCCTAACCGGCGGCGGTCCTGGCCGCCGGTGGCCCAACAGAGAGGAGAGAGGGAGAGAATGAGGGGGCTGTTGCCCCCTCGGCAGAGAGAAAGAGAGGGGGCTTGCCCCCCTCTCAGCCCACCTCAGGCCAGGCCGGGCTTGGCCTGGCCTGGCGCCCCTTCCCGGCTGCGGCCGGGGGCGCGGAGGCTGCGCCGGCCAGGGAAGGCCGGCGCAGACAGGGGTGGCCGCCGGCCACCCCAAGGAGAGAGAAGGGAGCGGGCTGCTGCCCCCTCCACAACAGCGCACAGGGGGGGCCACCTGGCCCCCCCTGTCGCGCCCAGGGCCGCCGGCCACTGCCGGCGGCGGTCTGCCCTCGCCGGGGCGGTGCCGGAGGAGAGGGGTCGGCGGCGAGGTGGTGAGGCCGAAACTGGGGAAGAAAAGAAAGAAAATGGAAAAGAAAAGTAAAGGAAAGAAAAGGAAAGGAAAAGGAGAGAGGAGAAGAGGATGGCCGGAGTTTGGGGTCCCTCGCCGGCGTCGTGGTGGCCGGAGGCGCCGGCGGTGATGGTGGCCGGAGTTGGGTGCGGTGGTCACCAAAGGAGAGGAAGAAGAAGAAGTGAAGAGAGGAGAAGAGAAGAAGAAAAGAAGGAAAAGAAAAGAAAAAGGAAAAAGGTGATGATGGGGAAGTGATGGGGATGTGACCGGGCCCACGTGGAGGGGAGTGGGCTGCTGGGGTCGGCGCGGGAGTTGGTGGGAAAAGAAAAGAAAAGAAAGGAAAAGAAAGAAAGAAGAGAAAAGATTAAAGAATAATAATATTATAGTATGGTCGCGAAAATTGACTGTTCCGGAAAAATCCCCAAAATACCCGGAGGTAGAAAACGTCATCCTGAGGAATAATATGAAATCGGTTTTCCGAAATAAAATTCCATTTTTAAATTAAAAATCCGGAAGTCCACCGCCGATACCGGTCTACACCGGGTCGGCCGGATTTTGATAAATTCTGAAAAATCTCAGAAAATGTATTAAAGAATAAAATATGTTTTTAAGAAGTAAAGTGAAAGCGGAATTCAGAAATTCATTTCCAATTGTAAACCAAAAATCCTGGAGCCAACCAGCGATACTGGCCGATACCGACTCCGGTGGAATTTTCATAAATTCATAAAATCCTCAGAAAAAGTATTTAGTTAGGAAATGTGATTTTAAGAAATAATGTCTAAAGACACTTTTAGTAATTCCAATTAGTTTGTAAATTAAAAATCTGGGAATCGGTCAGCGGCACTGGTCGACACCGGTTTTGAAGATTTCCAATTTAATTCAGGAAAATTCCAGAAAATCATAGAAAACCTAAAATATTGGAAAACGATGTTCAAAACTGAAATCGGTTAAATCGGAATACCAGAATGACCAAATCGAGTAATACCCTAGGATCGGGCCCTCGGTTCAGACTAGGGCTGACTCCGAGTCCACGAATCCAAATCCAAGACAAAACGTTCATATAAATAGTTCGTAATACAAAACAAATACCGAAGGTAAATCGAAAAATACGATCGAAAAATCTGAATACGTAACTAAGTACGTATTCCGGGAGCGGGGTGTTACAAGAGAGGAGGAAGGGGGCAGAGGGGCTGCCCCCCCTCTGAGCGCGCGGCCTGGCTCAGCCAGGCCGTGGCCTCCCCGACCTGGCCGCGCTTGCGCGGCCAGGGGATGGAACCAGAGGCGGCGCCGGCCGCCATGGCCGGCGCAGGCCCTGGGGTGGCTCCGGCCACCCCCAAAGGAAGAAGGGAGGGGGCTGCTGCCCCCTTCAAGCCGCGCACAGGGGGCCTCCTGGCCCCCTGGCCGCGCCCTGCCGCCGGCGACGCGCCGGCGGCGCCGGATCTGAAGGAGGAAGTGGCGGGTCGGTGGTCGGGCTCGCAGAAGAGGGAAGAAGAAGAGAAGAAAAAAGAAAAGAAAAAGGAAAATAAAAAGAAAAGAAAAAGAATTGATTGAAAATAAATAAAGGGAGGTTTATTTATTTAAAATGGGGATTGATGTGATGGGGGTAGGTGCTGATGTGATTGGGGGAGTGGGATGTCAGGTTTGACTTTGAAAAGGGAAAAAGGAAAAGAAATGGAGAAAGAGGAATTAAAATAATATTATTAAAATAGGGTAAAAATTCGACTGTTTCAAAATCTTTCCAAAAAATTCTCAAAAATAGAAAATAATATTTTAAGATGCTCGGTGAAATCGGATTCGAGAAATTCAATGTAGATTTCAAATTAAAAATCCTGGAATCTTCCGGCGGTACCGGTCGACACCAAACCGGTGGATTTTCGATAAATTCTGAAAAATCTCGAAAAATGAATTTAGATAGAAAATGATATTCTAAGAAGTAAACTGAAAGCCGTTTTTGAAAATTCAATCCCATTTGAAAACTAAAAATCCTGGAATCAGTCAGTGATACCGACCGACACCAGTTTTGGAGATTTTGTAAATAATTCTGAAAAATTTCAGAAAATCATGAAAAATCTAAAATATTGGAAAACGATGTTTAAAACTGAAATCGGTCAAATTGGATTATCAGAAATGCCAAATCGAGCGAAGCACTAGGTTCGGGCCCACGGTTCAGACTAGGGCTGACTCCGAGTCCACGAATCCAAATCCAACACAAAACGATCACACTAATAATCATAAAAACAAAACAAATACAAGATAAATTAAAGAAATATGCTAGAAAAATCAGAATACGTATCTACGTACGTATTCCAGGAACAGGGTGTTACAGGACGAATCAGATTCGTCCCGTTTACACGGGACGGATCAACCCGTTCTGATCCGCCCCTAAACGGGGCGGGTGCGGGTTGACCCGTAACCCGCCCTGTGCGACTCAAACGGATCGCACAGGGCGGGGCGGGTCGACCCGCCCCATTAGCCACCCCGGTGTACATACCATATTCACGTACGTAATGCTCTCTCTCTCTCTCTCTCTCTCTCACACACACACACACACACACACAGGTGTCTTTTGCCGATTCTCTTTCGCTCTCTCATCTCTCTCTACAGAACTTCCACCAGCATTCGATCTCTCCCTCCCTCATCATATAAATAAAACAAAATTTCACGCACTCTCCATCTCCACTTCCAATTGAAAACTACACACTAAAAAGGGAACCCTTGCTCGTCATCTCTCTCTCTCTCTCGCGTCTCCTTAATTCGTTTTTCGATCACTTTATTGTTTTCGGGAGGAATCAATGGACAACGGAATGATGGATCCCGAATTGATGAGGCTCGCTCAGGGGCAGATGAGCCGGATCCCTCCTCAAGAGCTCGCCAAGATCCAGCAACAGGTCCTTCTTCTCTCAATTTCTCATCTTCATTTTGTTTTAAACTGTCGTCGGTTACAGAGTGAAATCGTTCGATCTGGTTGTGATCTGTGGGGAGAATTTGAACTTGATTGCTTCTCTGTTGGAAGTTAAGATTGGAATATAACTTTTTTATGTTTGAATTGGTGTGATGCTGCGATCTAGGGCTAGTTATTGAGAAAAGTTGAAACTTGATTTACTGGAGATGATTATTTTGTATGAAATGTATAGCATACATGGTTGCCTTTGTTGTTGTTGATTCAGAGGAGTATTCATAAGATTACATACATGAGTCTTATAAAGTTCCAACAATAACGGTTCTGATGCTGTAATATGCTTAATACGATACACAATTAGATACTGTTTTGTTATGTAAAGTTCTAGTTGTCTTTGATCTGTAGATTTCGACAATTCACAATATCAATTTGCAGAATAGAATCTTATTCTTATATATTTGTATTTAGATATACAATATCATATTTTGATTTGCCACAAAGTATCATGTTTTGGATTCATCTGTTCAAACATTCAGACTCATAAAAACACTACTTTTACCAAAAAAACCATGCTAATACATACAAATAGAAGAAGCATTCTAACTGTTTCACCATTGCTAATGAAACATTTTAGAACGCCAAATTAATGAATTTGGTGTATGAAGGAAATTGTGTCTGATCTGTGCTATTGGTTTATGCATTTTCAGATATCCTTCTTTTTCAACAAGAACAACAACTTGTGGTGAGCCTAAAATACTCCCACACACACATGCACACACACAAACCCCAATGAAATCTTGGAAGGACCCCAAATACACACAAAGAAACACCCAAACATCAAAAAAATGGGAAATTAATGGAACCTTCTCCACCGCCCCCTTGTAAGAACATGTGTAATAGTTAGGCTAATTTTTTTTTTACTGTCGCTTTTTTTTTTAACCCGTAACTACCAGAAAGTTTTTTGTTTCTTCATAGAACTACCTCCATTCCATGCGTGGCTTCTTGGGTTATTATAGAGCACAAGGTAAGCATTCGGAGCAATTTTACAAATTAAGGACATATGCAAATGTCTCGCTCCATAACAAGCAAAGAAGCCGTGTGGGGACAGAAGGTAGTTTTGCGCAAAAATGTGGGAAAGTTTGTAGTAGTTATGGGTATGAAAAAAACAGGAGTTTTGAGCAAATGGTTGATAGTTCATGGTAGTTTCTGAAAATTTAGCCTAATAGGTAATACAAGTTTTTTATTTTTCTTGCATTGTGTGCTTGTTAGAGCTCAAGTTCACAGTTCTTGGTTCATAAACTCATCTAACATGTGTATTCTCCAACAATCATGACATTTACTTGCTTTCATTTTGGCATCTTTTGACCAAGACATCTATTGAATTGGTTACATATAACACACTAGGTTTGATCATCGTCATACTGCATGCTACATTGTCACTTCATATGATATCGATGTAATTAGTTACTGATAATAGAAGTCCTTTCTGGCTGTAACCCTTACATTTACATGGATAAATCGATAAGATTTGGTTTATTTGTGGATAATTTTACAGATGATGCCCAATCTGAGCTTGTGAGATTAGCATCAGAAAGTATGAAGAATTTGAGGCCTGAAGATCTGAAACGTGCTGCAGAGCAGTTGAAACACACGAGAACTGAGGATATGGTAGAGATTAGTGCAAAGGTAGCTAAAGCAAAACCAGAAGAAATTGCAGCTATGAAGGCCCATGCAGATGCTCAAATTTCTTATGAAACAAGTGCAGCTCAGATGCTGAAACAAGAGGGTTTTTTTTTTTTCCTCTTTTAAATTGTGAACATATGATTAAAACTGTTCTCATCTAAGCTGCATTTGAGGTCTGGTTTCCTGTTTAGTAGGTATGTGTCCTAGGGCCATTTTTCAGCTTTGCATATATCATAACGAAAATTTCACATGTAATGTTTGATTTCATGTTTGATGGGATACATGCCTAAGGACCATTGCTCAACTGTTTTGCTAGGTTATTTATTACCTCAATGTCATGAGTTTGAGATGAGATATGATAAGTAAGTTTATTTTATCTCTTTAAATAATTATGATTAAATTGTCCCTAGGTAAGCCCCATGTCAAGAATGGTTTCCAGCTTGATAGGGTATTGTAACGACCTGGGATTTTCATCAACGAGACATTAGAAGGGTGAAATAGAAGATGTATAAATTTGGGTAACTTGGGCATGAACAATACATATATAAAGGGTGAAAGATTCAAACAATTTATAAAATGGGTACATGATATGTGTGTGTGTGTGTGTGTGTGTGTGTGTGTGTGAACAGATTTATATAACAGGAAATGACATAAACAATGGAGATCCCGCTAGGAGTACAAATCCAATCTCAATATACAATGAAGTCCCATCAACGGAATATAAGTCTAAGTCTCTAATTTATGAATGTCCCAACATAAGTACACATAGTCTATACAAATGAAATGGAACTGACCCCCGACCTCAACTAGTAATACAACAATGAAATAATAAATACAAGTAGTGGTAGGACTCAATGGGAGCAACTCTAAACTAATACCAAAGAACGACTCTACTCTCTGAGCGAAATCCCCAACGAAGCATCTCTCCGGATGCCACACCGAATCCTGAAAAGAAATAGTCAACGGGTGTCAAACGCCAACAAGCCAATCCTCAATGGTTGACTTTCAACCACGAGTTTGAAGCCGACTCATAAAGGTTGGGGAGACAACAAAATATACCATAATACCTAAGTGAAATGATAATAAGTGAATGATAAGGTGGTGAACATGATATATGATAAACGTGTCCATGCGTGTCCGTGTACATCAGTGAATCATGAATCAAACTATGAGCTCTTATGCAAAATAAAATACTGAAATCAATAAATGCAAGTGGGGAGAAGGATCACTCAAATCTCAAGCTAGTTATCATATAAACTACATCGCCTTCATAAGCGATTCAATCAATACGAGAGAGTAATATCTCAAGGCTAGTTGGCGTACTAGCTACATCACTTTTAATGGTGATTCGACCTTTTACGAGAGAATGAAATCTCCCGGCTAGTTAGCGTATTAGCTACGTCGCCCTCAATGGTTATATATATAATATATATAAAGAGAGAGAGACACACACACACCATTCGCACTCCCTTCTACCACGAATGTGTAAACACAAATCATACGTATATCATTCGCATCCCCTCCTTCCACGAATGTATACAATACATAAACACAACACTTCGCCAATAACTTCATCATAAACATCCTCCACATACACGCTCATACACTTATTCACACATACATGCTCAGTACACGTTCAAGCCCTCGCGTCTCATACACGTATCATAAATAACTACACATGCACAATACATACTCAAATTCACATACACGCTCAAACGTGTGTTCACACATACGTGCTCAGTGCACGTTCAAGCTCATGTGTCTCATGTACGTCATGGTTCAAAAACTCGGCCGATGGCTGAGTCGGAACCGGATCGGCCGCCTCCGGTCCGAAACCTGGCCACGAGTCAATAGTATTGCATCATTTGGCCTGACTCGGGATGGACTCGAAGCTGACTCGGGCGTATCGGCCGAGTCAACGATGGAATCGGCTTGACTTGGCGGATACCACCGAGTCCATCCCGATCTCCGCCGAGTCACAGCCGAAAAAAAAAAAGATCAGAGAGAGATTGTTGCGGGAAAAAAAAAGAAAAAAACACAAACTTACCTCGTTGCCGTCGATCTCCACCCGTATCTCTGTCAAGTCACTGTCGATCTTCGAACAAGATCTCTGTCAACGCCAGTAGTCATCGATCTTCGAACTGAGAGAGAGATCAGAGAGGGGAGAGAGAGATCGGAGGGAGGGAAGAGGGGAGGGAGAGATCAGAGGGAGAGAACCTCCCCTTCCCTTCGATCCGATCTCTCTCCCCCCTTTTCTCACCCGATCTCTCTCGCTCTCTCTGTCTCTCTCACACCCCCTCTCTTTAATGAACTTTCTTTTTCTTTTCTTTTTTAGTTTTTTTGCAGATTGGACCCTCAAATCTTTTATATTTCTAACTTTATCTTAAATTTATATATTTTTTTATTTACCCTTTCAAATCATTATATTTTTCAAATAACCCATCAAAACAAATTTATTTTGGACATGTGATACATGAAAATTGATGTCTATATTATTTTAAGATTTGTCGCGATTTTTTCAGAATTTTTTGAGTTTTATTCGTAGCGTTTTGCACGTATCGCCCGGGTCTGTTCCGAGACGCCGCGATCGATGTGGAACGGTACCGGTGAGTCAGCGGCCGAGACCGCGACTTTGAACCATGATGCACGTATGACAAGTAATTACACATGCACTACTCACACAAATCTACATATCCAATACATGTATCATAAAAGCACATGCTTTCAGTGTGCTCCCACGCGATCCACTTGTCCCGTACACGAAATCAAAATAATCACAAGTGCTTAAAGCGCACACACGATTTCCACACTGATGAACAATAACTCATTTTACTATAATCTATTAGGTTCTCGTCTAACATTATTGATCAACATTGATCCAAAACAACATACAAGGCTGAAACAAGTCATTGGGATCTAGGAAAATATTCTAGCATAACTCTAGCATGATAAAATCTCATTTTTAATTATCTCTATCCTTGATCTCATAAAAATCATATTTTTATAAACCTAACTCAATATTCATGTAGGTTCAAGCTACTAATTACATGATAAGCATATAATTAACTACTTAAATTTAAGCATGCTAACACACTAAAAATCATATTTTTAATAGCATCTTTTCTAGATCTGATAAAAATCACATTTTGTTAATCTAAACTAACTCAAATTCATATATATGGTAGCTAACATACTAAGCATGAACTCCTAATTAAATTAGCAAGATTTAATCATCACAACATAATTAAAATTTCATTTCTAACTCATGGGTAAATAAAAATTATATTTTTAATAACCCTTAGCATCAAACACATGGAGAAAGACAAGCAAAGAGGATGAACTTGCCTTGCTAGGCATGGGAGAGGGGTTTTGATAAAGAACACTTGAAGAGGGAGATCCTTTCCTTGCATGCCTTTAAGCCAAACTGAAATCCAAAGCTATCTCCTTCACTTTCTCTTTCTTTCTTTCTTTCCCTTCCTCATCTTTCTCCTTTCTTTTTTCCTTCTCTTTCTTCTTCTTTCTTCTCTTCCTTCTCTTTCTTTCTTAGCCGGCCGTAATAAGGAGAGGGGGAATGAATGGGAGGGGTGGAAGGGTAAATAAAGCAAAGGAATCCTTTTATAGAAGAGGGAAAGTCCAACTTTGACTCCTTTGGTCTAATATCATTAATTAGAGTTAAACATGGATTAGACCACAAATAAGCCATATCCCATGCTAACTCATCCATGTGATCCACACAATAATAATAGATTAAATAATTAATTAAATAATTAAGTATTATATTAAATCTGCAAATGATTGAAATTAACACTAATTACTGACTAATCCAAAAATCAACAAAATTCCTAATTAAATTAGAATTTTCACCAAACACTTATAATTAAGTAAATAATGATAATATATCATTTAAATAATAATTTAAATAAATAATTTATGAATTTAAATAAATTCATAATTTAAATCATATAAATATTCAAAAAATTTCGTGTGTTACACCCATCAAGTATAAATATCTAAGTTTCCTCTTTTATTAGGTCAAAACCTAAAGCCCAAAGTGAATCCAAACTCATTAAGAACAAATATTTTAAAGAAGAAGAAAAATCTAACTTGACTTCTTCCAAAAAGATCATATAGAGAAAAATATCCTCAGCTGTCGACAACAGGACACAGCTGTCGATAGACTGAGTCACTCTGAGGTCTCTGTTGAGACAACTATCGATCACCTATTGACGGGCACATTGATAGTAGTGTATCAGCTGTCACTGAGATAGTCTTCAGTCTCTATTGGCTCGCGGTCGATCCAGCTGTCGGCTGCCTTAGCTCAGCTGTCGACAGCTGATATCAACTGTCGACATGCGGAATATGCTCTGTGCACAACTTTGACTACTGAATCTTCTGAAATTTTCTCCACTTTGTAGTGTAGTCTTCTCCAATGAATGTGAGGTATCCAAAACACTCCTCACACTTGGACAAAACAACACACAAGGAAAGTAATGTAAATTAATTTAAAAAATTTCAGGGTGTTACAGGTATCTAGCTGGCTATGCATATGTCTAATAAGATTTGTCCATTCCCTTTACGACCATTGCTCAATTACTTTGCTAGGTCACGTAGTACCTTAAGGTCATGATTCTGTAATGAGATTTTATGAGGACTGTTGTAGATGTACAGCAGAAGCATAGAATTCAAAGAGAAAGCATAAGATTCATATAGGGGATATGGGACTTTGTGATGAGATCAATCTCTTGTTTCTCCTTTTATTTATTGTGACTGTTGTTGTAGTTGTTGATTTTTATACTGCAAGAGCTAAATCTTTCATCTTTCATTCCAAATAAATTCCTTCCCCCCTAAATATTAAGGCTAGGGAACCATTATTATATTATTTCTTGAGGCTTGTTCATGAGGTTAATGCAATTTTTTTGTAGAAGTCTTTTGAACACTGCTTAAAACTGTTTGTGTTGGAACATAGACCAGCAACACGTGTTTTGAATGAATTTAATTTAACACGTCAAGATGACCACTTTCAAACACCCCTTTTTATATGACTATAAGCCAACATAATTATTTATTAATTTTCATATCGGTGAAAGAGAAAAAATGTTGGTTCTGATGAAGGTATATTTCCAAATTGAATTCAGATTTACATATGTTCTATGCTTTCCAAGAAAAATTGTGATCTACATATAGAGAGACATTTTCCCATCAAACTAAAAAAGTCACTCATTGATGCCATCACATTATCTTTATGTCTAACCAAAACCAGTTTGAAAGCATCATGTTAACAAAGTTTGTTAAGGAGTTTGGATTAATTCTGACATCATGTATATTTCAGACAGTCTTCGTTACCGGCATCGAAGGGCGCAGTTGTAGCACTACATTTAGTCATAGAGTAACTCTTAAAATAGTCATTCACCCTAGGTTGTGTTAAATTTCAACTGACAATATGTCTTGTAAAGGTGAGGTTGAATGCTGGAAACAGTAACATAAATAGCTGCTTTCCCTTCACCAGTTTTGACTCCCTTCTTTGCTAATAACATTTTCATGGTTAGAACAAAAGTTGGCCCCTTGTTGGTTGAGCAACCGTGTGATTAGTGGGTGGGTGCATTCGTGCGTGTGATTGACCCCATCAGTGTGTGCGTGCGCGCACGCATATAATCAGTTAGCACAAAGTGGAGCGTGGAAGTCAAGCTTTGATCAGCACAGGATGATGGTGGATTGTTATGAGTGGACTAGCAGCATAATGAGAGATGAGCAAATCAATGAAATTCTAAATTTGATATTAAAAAGGGATATTGTGAAAACATAAACTTTCATGAGCAAATCAATTGGGTGTTTCTGTTCGTTTTTCATGATTCCACGGATGTGCGGATCATAAACTCGCATAATTTCAGTTTTACCTTTTTTTTTCCTTGAAAGCCCCGAAGCTTCGTTGATTAATAAATTATCTGACTTGTTTTGTCCTTCCACTTTCGTAATTGTTGTCCTGCTTAACATAGATGCTAATGATATTTTTAATGTTAGCATTTATTTATTATCTCCTAGTATTTTTGTCATAAATCAGGTCTGATTTTTTTCTCTCTCTCTCATTCTTTCAGGGGAACAAGCTCCATAACTCTGGACGGTATCATGAGGCTGCCAATAAGTATCTTCTTGTATGTGTATACTTTTAGCGATTTCATCCTTGCTGCTAACTTATTTTCCAATATTGTGCGCAATTATATTCTTCTAGTAATATTTCTGAGGCTCTGATCATTTTGCATGATCAGGTTAAGAACAACTTGAAAGGCATTCCCTCGGCCATGGGTGGAACTCTTCAGTTGCAGTGTTCGCTTAATCTAATGTCATGTTACCTGAAAACTGGTCAGTTTGGAGACTGCATTAAGGAAGGTTCAGAGGTACGAGTTCAAAAGTTAATTCCACCTTCTCTTTCTTCTAACTGTGAATGAAGTACACCCCACAGTGTTTAATAACTAGAGTATGTCTAAAAGTACAATACTTCATTTTTCTCTATGTGGAATCAAGCCCTCTTGATGCCTGCAATCATCACAAATCGTTTTTTTTAAAATTTTTTATCTTGCAATTCTTTGTTCATTCTTCCTCGTTTCTGTAACATTTTTAACTGTGACCGTCAATGTTTATTGATAATCAACTCGTCTTTTTATGTCCCCGAAGCACTAAAATCATTTTTTTTTTCAGTTCATAGTTTGTTGTCCTCACTCTTTGCATAACAGAGTAAAATCCTTGTGTCATTTGTGGCTGGCATGTTCATGCCACATCCCAGGGAATGTCAATTCTGATGCCAGTGTGGGAATATTAAATTTAGTTGTGGGAAGGTTCAAAAGTCTTTTGGGAACGGATCAAACTGGATATACATGTTTCAAAAAGGGGCGCGAAGTTAATTGCTCTGTTACATAGCCTCTACTTGGTTTGACTCTTATTTTTCATTTCAAACATTTTCATTGACTCTAATGCATGTTTATACCAATATCATATTTTCAATGTGCCACTTCAGCATCCTTTTCGTATCTCCAAGATTTTGGCGAGAACCATGATTGATGTTGCTTTCTTATTAGTTTTTATCCATTCAGATTGCCTTTGAATAATCTTATTAATTGGAACAAAGAAACCAAAACTCAATGAAAAAGTTATGAAAATTACCAATTAATGTAATACAAAGTCTCAGTCTATCATTGCAATGTCACCACTCTCTCCATCCGTCAACTAGAGATGATTAAGATAACAATGGGCCTCCATACAACATAAAATAACTGCAAAAATTATTCTGTGCAAAGACAATTAATGCTAAGCAGTTGAATATCCTTTTGGTCAATGAACTCACCATTTTTTTACAGTTGGTTGGTATTTATTTCCTTTAATATTTCATAATTTGATTACGTAAATAATTATTTCCAGAGTTTAACATCAATATCTAAATATTTTTGCTTGGATTTCTTTCATCATCGTGATTCGTGCATTTTACCTAACATAGGATTCCTTCAAATCAATGTCTTATTGAAATGTTTATAAAAACTTTATCTATGGATCATGTGCAAATTCGACTTCATCTGGCTCTGCACATGATGGGTTAACTTACGAATTTAATCCTTTTCTTTCTATCCACTTCAAATGATGCGCTTATAGAAGAGGCTGACAGAATAGCACTTGCTTCTATTTGTTGAGGGTTTCTTCAAGCCATGCAGTTGGAAGCTTATTGAAATTTTTTTATGTTTTGCTTTATTTTAACTGAAAATTAGTAAGCATGAAACACAGAAGGGGACATTGTTGTTGTCAAAAACCTGTACTTCTTAGGACACCCCTTCTCTATTGTTTAGCACATCCTAGTAATGAAATGTTTGTACTATTTGTGCTTGTACATCTGCTTTCTGATCTACAAGTACATGTGAGTGGTATATAGCAGACTGCCAGAAATATGAACACTATTTTACATGTATGTGTGTATGTTTTTGTTAAATTTATACTAGTCTGATCAATGCTAAGATACAAGTGAGTGTAATATGACGAGTGATTCTGCTTGAACCTAAAATCTATTTAGCTGCTGTGGACTCAAAATGTACATGTTAGATTACTTTCCAGTAATGTGGGATCACATTCTTACGTAACTGATTGTTGATATGCATGTATATTTTACAGAACTGCCAAAAAGCCAGGAATTCATATTGTCAATACATTGGAAAATATGAATCTGTATCAAGGGAAATGCAACTGGTGTTTTTGGACTTTCTATAGAGGATTTTTCTGATGACATGCAAATCAAATTAATGGGATAGGTCACGGTAAAAAAAAAACTTTTGATGTTGGCCAGGAATAGGTTTATACAATAATGATAGGATTTATATTCATGGTAGGTGGAAAACCAAATTCATTTGGGAGTTTTTCCTCTTTGGTTCCTTGTTTTTTATCTATGACTTAAGAATTTGATTTAATTATCTACAGAAAATCTGTCTGTTTTCCTTTCCTTCTATTCTTTTTATTCCTCTAGAGAAGTTGGAGGGTTTGCTTTTGGTCCATGAAGCATGGACACGGATACGGGATACGCATTGATACGATACGGACGGCGGGGATACGACAAATTTTGAAAAACTAAGAGATGGGTACAATATTGATACGAAAAATATTATATATATATATATATATATATATATATATATATATATATATATATATATATATATATATATATATATATATATATATATATATATATATTGTGTTTTCGTGTGTGTACATATACATAGATTACATATATATAATATACAATGCAAAAATATAGATATGGGCACATATGTATAAACATACATTAATAATTAAACTATACTTGCGTGTGTACCGTGATATTTATTATATATAACATGAATTTGTAAAGTTACAATGATTAGAAGAAACACAATATCTTAAATATTATGACACATTTTTGAGTTATAGAAATCGATAACTATTTGAATGATTTTGATGAACTTAAATAAGTTATATAAATGCAATGCATCTACAAGTAATAGAGTCATAAAACTTTTAATTCAAAACTAGATTTTTTTTTTTGTTTAATTTTGTAGTCTTGGTTACGTCTAGAGACGTTTATGATATGTTGCAAATTTTAAGATACGTCAAAGGAGTATCCGACATGTATTGGTTGAGTATCGGCAACTATTTGAGTATCCAAGTATCGGAGAATTATCCAACACGGGTACATCTCCTTTGACAAAGTATCGGTGCTATTTAGCTTACACGCTTCAATTTCTTAGCCACTGGTTTTTCCTGTTAGACATTATTATGGCAAATTCTTTATTATCTATATGATTTTTCTTGGCAAGAACTTTGGCACCAATTAAAGGATTGGTATTTGGGAATATTAGGATGACGGTTGTAAACTTTTGTTGAATCTTTCATATCTAACCCGCAGGCTCAGTTGCGGGTAATTGTGGCAGTCATGAGAAAATCCTCTTGATCGTGTACTGCTTGTTTGTACAAACGGACCCAACAGTCTCTCAAAAGTCCAAAGGATAGACACTGTGTCCTGTCTGTGGAACTTGTGCAGGTTGGACAGGCAGGTTAGTTGGAAGGTTTCTGATTGGTTCAAGGATGTTCTATGTACAGTGTGATTAGATACGTGATGTGTGGGTCATAGCTGGTCTACTATTGTGTTTGGACTAACCTGTTGGTCCTTCTACCTATCAGAACGAAGTATGCTGTAAATGTACTCGAGATTTGTCTTATTTTTCTTGGTCTAAGAGTCCATCCAATTGCGAAGGGTCAGTTTATAAGTCTTAATCCTATCTGTGAAAATATGTTTTTTTTATAGGTATCTGAAAAATTCACATGTCTATCAAATGCATTATCTTTTTAAAAATACACGTCTCTCAAAAAAAAAATCTTCTCAAAATTATGTGGCCATACTGGAAAAAGGATTAGACTCATGATCCCTTTGCTGCCTCCATTTCACGAGAAAATTTTGATAGCATCAAGAGGCATCAAATTGATTAATCTATAGAGCCTGTGATTTGGCTAAAATGGCATGGATCGGACCAGTCACTCAGTTAAGAACATCCTCTTTTTTTAAACAATTTTGGTGCTTTGATCATTGAAGTAAATAACAATTCTTATCCTGTTGATTTGCTTAGCCAGTGATTTTTTCTGTGCCAATCTACTGACATCTCACTTTTTCTTTACCATTCATATAACATCAGGTTAGGATTTGTTGTACGAATTGCTCTGTTCTCTTAATCTGTACTACCATAATTGCAAGAGCTTAACTATGGGAGTCTCTTTTAAGCCATGATTTATGCTTCATGATACTTTTATTTAAATTCTAGGTTTCTGCTTATGGCTCGAAGAATGTGAAAGCTCCTTATCGCAGAGGTCAAGCATATAAAGAACTTGGAAATTTGGAAGTAAGCTATTTATTATCTAGTATTGCTTTGTGCTTCTTCTTCTTCTTCTTTTTGGAAGAAATTTTCTCTAAAGAATTTTGGACATGTGAAAAGCATGTTATTCCAATAAAGGCCTATTTGTAACCATTATCTCTGTTGCTGGAAGTTTTTTGGGCCTGGACATTGGCATCCACATGCGGGATTAAGACTTGTTCAGTCTTTTCATGAAGCCTTCTTACTTAAGTGTTTTGCTTCAAAAGCTGAAGCTCTTCAATCATTATGAGATTATGATGCCTTTATTGCATCAACTAATGTCATTTTAATCACTGAAATGTTAATCAGGCTGCTGTCTCTGACTTACGAAAGGCACATGAAAATTCTCCAGAAGATGAGACTATAGAAGAAGTATTCAGGTTTGAAGTTCCTCTGTGTACATCGGGTATTTTATCTTATTGTGAAGAAGACACTGTAGTACTTTATGATATTAATGTGGATGATTGTTGTGAAATGATGCAGAGATGCTAATGAAAAGTTGACAAAATATGGAGACAAGAATGCATCAAAACGTATGTTTTTTCCCTCGTCTTTTTCTATTGTATGGGTGAAATTTTTCTTGAGGTTGATTGTAAAGTATCATTGCAGTTCTTATTCATATCACACCTAGATTGTTTTCAGGTTTAGTTATTGAAGAAATAGAGGAAGAAGGTACCAATTCAATTCAATCTGAAAGTCATAAAAGCTCATCTGCAGAATATTCTGTGTCTGAGCCAGTTGAAGCCAGCGACTGCTCTCAAAATGGTGGTCCATATCCTGGTGTTTCTACTGCTGATATTGAGCAACTTAAGAGAAAATCCTGAAGCCATGAGGTAGATTTTCATTTAGTTTTCACATCCAAAATACATCCGTTTATAAACACATTATTCTCCTGGAGCAGTAAAATAAAAGTATAATTGGCACTTATTCAAAAGCGTCATTCAACTCAAACTCTTGTTTATCGTTTTTTTTCGTTTTTTTTCCTTGTTGGATAGCTTAGGTGCATTAACGAAAGAACCTCTACTTGTTCCTTTTCTAAAATCATTTTTTGTATCTGCTATACTGTTTATTGGAAAGAGTAAAAAGAAAAGAGAGAGAGAGAGAGAGAGAGAGAGAGAGAGAGAGAGAGAGAGCTGTGAATGAACATGCTACATAGCCAGCATAGTTTGTCATTTCTGACCTGGCTATGCCTCCAGAAGTTTCTCACTAGTTCCATCTACTTATAATTTTCATGTACCACGTTATTCCAAAACTATGTCCCAAATGCCAATCCTGATACTCTGGCAGCTATGGGTGTTGGAGGAATGCCACCTGATATGGTTAAAACAGCCACAGATATGATTACCAAGATGAAGCCTGAGGAGCTACAGAAAATGCTTGAAGTTGCTTCTTCTTTGCATGGAAATACCACAAACTTTCCCAACATTAATGGAGACGGATCAAGGTTTGTTTCACAAATTCCCGAAATGACAACAGAAATGATTAAGATGGCATCTGATAAGATGAGTGGGACGTCGCCCGAAGAGCTTTAGAAGATCCTTGAAATTGCCTCTACAATGAATGTGAATACCAATCCTTCTCCAAAGTCTGCGACACATGGTGGCACTGAGAGATCAGAAAGTGGGACAAGGTTTGGTTCACAAATTCCAGAAATGACCCCAGAAATGGTTAAGATGGCATCTGATAGGATGAAAAATATGTCTCCCGAAGAGCTCCAGAAGATGTTTGAATTGGCATCTTCCATGAATCTTAATGGCACTTCGGTTTCAAATTCTGCTTCCGCCGATAGCACCCAGAGATCAGAGAGTGGATCTCAGTCATCAACTGCTGAAGGAAGTCATACTGCAGACCACCTTGATGTAGGAGAAAGTAGTTCAGGTGGATTGTTTTCCAATTCAAGAAATTCTCAGGTCTCATCTAGTCTTCCATCTTCCTCTGCTGATTTGCAGGAAAGCTTGAGAAATTCAATGAAAGACCCTGCAATGAGACAGGTTTGGTAGTTTGTTCAAAATTATTTTTTTGAACTCAGAGATAGATCACTGTTGGATATTAAGTTATGTAGTTATTCTCTTACATTTGACCAATTTGCAGAAGAATATTAGCCCAGAAATGATGGCAAATATGAGCGAACAGTATGGGATGAAGCTCTCAAGAGGGGATGCAGCAAAAGTTCAAGAAGCCATGTCATCATTATCACCTGAAGACCTGGATAAAATGGTATGTGAACCTTTTTGTGGGCTATTTACAAATTCTTTTGCTTTTATCTTTCCAGAACCGACTGTGTATCTTTCTGGTAACTTTCCTTGCTGACTTTTAAGGTTTAATCTATGCTAAGAGGATGAGATTTCCTCTTCCTCAACTTCTCTAGCCATTGGGTTTTTCGGATCCAATGATCAGATGACACCACCCCTCTCTTTGTGCCCTTGAACGTGAACATCCAATGGCACAGAAAATGAGGAGATTCCCTCTACTCTCAATGAGTAGAAAAGTCCATCCCAACTACTAAATACACTTTTCTCAAACTTCTTGATCTCCTTATAACATTTTTTAGTTTTATGTGTCCCATACCCATACCTGCCTATGGATTTTAATTATGCAAACTCTTATTTCACATATTTATTAAATATATTGATAAAAGGTGGGCTGGCATTCTGACTCATGAATTGTAAAAAAGGCTCCTAAACAGTCAGCATATTTATGGTGCGCTATACGGTTAAGAACTAGAAACTTTGCATTTCCTTGAGGCCGGGAACAGTGAAGTAAGATCATGTAACAGATTTTTCATCATAAGCACTTAAGCAGCTGCGCTCGCTTACAATTGACAGTGCAATTGCAGTTCAGGCCCAGTTGCAGCGGAACAAACAACCCCTGCAGTTGGGAATCAGGAGCTAGAAAGAGCTTGCAAACCCCAGAAATATAAGCAGTGAAATCATTACCCAACTCTGATTAGCAACTTCTCCCTAATTCACTTGTCCACTTAATTTTTTTCATTTTTTGCAGTTTTTCATCGAATTTTTTAGGGGTGGCAGACGGGTCGTGACCCGCCAGACCCGACCCGAAGTTAGCGGGTCTGAGTTTGGGCTAATTGGGTTTGGGTCGTAATCGGGTCGACCTGTCTGACCCGATTATTAAATGAGTCTGGTCGACTCGAACCCGCTAGACCCGCTTGACCCGGCAGACCCGATTATTCTCTCTCCTCCTCGGCCTCCTCTCCTTGATCTCCTCCTCTGCCGCCCCCGCCTCCTCCCCTTCGCCTAAATCAAATTGTCAAAAAATATGCGTAAGACCAGTTCTGAACCCGTGGCCTCTAGTGTGTGGAGTTTTGTGTGATGACTAACTATACCACCCCAACAATTTGATAATAAAGTGTGAAGAAATTGTATTTAAAATTAAATAATTGGGTCAAATGGGTCGGGTCGGGTCGACGCGACTAAGAATGGGTCGGGTCTGGGTCTGAATTTTTGACCGTATAATAATCGGGTCGGGTCGACCCGACCCGATTACTATATGGGTCGAGCAGTAATCGGGTCGGGTCGACCCAATTGCCGCCCTAGAATTTTTGATGGGATGCTTGAATTACAGATTGTGCACGTGCCAAGTTTGTATCTCATAGATTTTCTGACTATTGAATCTGTTTTCCCCTTACCAGCTGCGCCGGGCAGAAAGAGCACAGCAAGGCGTAGAGACAGCGAGGAGGACAAAGAACTGGCTGTTGAGAAGACCGGGCTTGATCCTCGCATTTGTCATGTTGATCCTAGCTTTTGTCTCTCACAGACTGGGCTTCATCGGCGGATAGATGCTAACCTTGCAAAATATGTCACAAAGTTCAGGACATTGATGAGCAGTCCCACATGAATGACCGTGGCAATTGATATCACTGGTTTCAGTTTTTGTTTGTTCTTCACGATGCCGGAGCTGATTTGAATCATAAAACAGCGGTTGGGACTGAACATAAGTGTCATTGCGAGCTATAGAAAAGTGCGGCAACTGAACTGGGTGTGGGGAGAAAAAAGTTTCTTTGCTGTTGTCATGATAATGTTTATATTGTTGGCTTCTGCAGTATTTTCTGAAAACAAAATTTCTGGACAATTTCTGAAGAAAGACCACAAGTTTCTATGTTATTGTGTTCCGAGTCCTGTGACTCACTTTTGTGTTCTCTCTGTTTTTGTGCAACAGATGATGCAACTATAAAAGTCAAAATGAAATGACATAGAATCCAAATATGAAGCAAAATTAGTTATGTCTCTTTAATGATATTTTATAAATATCAGTAATTTTTTAGGATAGATTTACTTAAACATTATTCACACCTTTTCATACTTACAGCACAATATTTTCTTGCACCTGTATGATTTAATAAGATCAGAGTTAGCTCAAGAGTAAGTTAGAGAGAGTGAAATTGGTAAATAAAATTTATGTATTTAAAAAAAATACTATATAGATTATATTTGTATCAATTCTATGTGTTAAGTTTTAAGAACGTACCAATATTAACATGTTCGTTGGGTGTATAAAACAGAAAAATTTAAAATTAAAATTATCAGGGGAGCATGCGTAATTTACCTGTACCCAGTAAATAGTAATCACAAGCATTGGGTACAAGAATAATATTCTTTTACCCAACAACACATGGGAGAACCGCTTTTCTGACTTTAATTTGATATGGGGCCGAAAAGTTAAAATAAAAAACTTAAAAAATTTAAAATATATATGTCCAGTCAACAGGCCGGCGAGCGTGAGAAAGTGAGAAAGTAAAGGATGAGATGTGGTGAATTGAGGGGAATGGATATTGCCACCCCCAAGGATCAAGGATGAGAAGGCATTCCTTAAACTGGGGCACCCTCAAATTTAACAAGAGACCCCCCTCAAAAAAATAAAAAAAAATAGTGAAAACACTATTTTCTTCTTCTCCTCCTCCTCTTTCTCCCCCTCTACCGGCTGCCCCCTCTTCGACGAACTATCTCTGGTAGCTCCCTCACCGGTGAACTCCCCCCTCGCCGACTGTTCCACGGCCTCGGCCGGGACGCAGAGGGAGGAGGAGGATGTGGAGCGCAAGGGAGGTCTGGGGAGAGGGGGAAGACCAGGGAGGCGGAGGTGAAGGAGGGGGGAAGCGGGGGTCACTGGAGGAGGAGGGAGAGCGGGGGGTCACCGGAGATGGAGGAAAGAAGAAAGAGGAAGAAGAAATGTTCATTTTATATTTTAGACTTTTCACCATAGATGAAATGAATAAAAAAAAAAATTAGCACACTTGTAATTTTTTTGGGGAGCCCTTTCTCACTTTTGGGCTTGTAAATTTTTTAGGGAACCTTTCTCACTTTTGGGGTGGGCAATATCCGTTCCCACGAGAAAGAGTGAAAAATGATATGAGTCGGACCATGAACGGAAAAAATTTTAAAAAAAAAATAGAGGAACAGTAGCTGGTTACAAACAGCCGACTACAACCACATTCTCTTGTTGTAATAGTAGAGATAATTTTTTTTTTTAATTTTTTTAGAGTAACACATTCTCTTGTTATAATAGTGGAGATAATTTTTTTTGAATCTTTTAGTGTAACGGGAGAAAAAGTAATATCACTTACATTAGTGAGTTGAAATTATTTTTGGAACTAGAACAACTCCTCTAAATAGAATATTTTACTGAAATAGAAGTTTTTTTAGTAGAGAAGAAATCGACAGTAAACTATCAATCTATACACACACACACCCTATTCACATATGTCGTACCTCATGAGATTCAAATCGGTGTCCAATTGAAGAACAAACCCAATGACTTACCGTGTTCACATATGTCGTACCTCATGAGATTCAAATCGGTTCCCATTTATGTTGGGATTTAAGGTCGAACAAATAGTCCCACATCGGCTAGACGTGGGGATGGTCTTGGGTTTATAAGGATTTGGGCAACTCCACCTAAAAGGCTAGTTTTTTGGGATGGAGCCCCGGGTCCTTCAAGTGGTATCAGAGCCATGCCCCGAACTTAGTCGTGTGTGTGGGTGATGTTCGACGATATATAGGTCCCCCAATGGCGCAAAGGCGCAATGGGCCTGCCCACCCCACTGGCGCAAAAGGCGCAATAAACCCCTGTGAAGCTGTTTGGCTCTCGAGAAATTTGACAGTGGTGCTCCTTTACAATGGGCGTGCCCTCTACCACGCGGTGTAGAGGAGTGACCGACTGCAGTTGGTACTTCACATAAGGCGTGCTGTGTAACGGCCCCAGTTTCTAATAAATAAGATTAGGCCTACAACACCATTTGTCTCCGTTAACCTTAAATTAAGAAAAAATTTTGGCAGCATCATCCTTAATATTCCTTTATTTCTCACTTACAATAATCAAGATTTCGGCTCAAAGGCCTACTTATTTCACCAATAATTTCGGCACACCCGGCCTACTTATCAATCACATATACCAAGTCTTAACCACAAACATATATCATGACTTGATTCCCTCCATTGCAAGCATAGTCTTTACATCAACATTTCAAGAGTTACTTTCCAACAAATAGCATTCCCACATATTGTCATCGTTCCAAATTCCAAAACATACATATCCAAGGGATTCACAAACCCAAAACATTATATTACATACAAGACCAAGGTCTCAAATACTATAAGGACAAAATGTACATCAAGTACAACTTAACATATTTTTCCATAAAGACTTCCATAGGGTCTATACCTACACATTTAAGATCACATAACAAAACCAAAATGATACTACAACATATTATGCCATCCATAACTTAACCTTTCCATTTAGAGAGGTCCCTTACCCTTATCCAAACCTGAAAAGATGGAAGGAAAATAAAATGAGCTCGACAGCTCAATGAGTAAACCATATCAAAGGGAATTGATATAACGATTTCATAAGCTAAACAGTTTAGAAGAGGTAAATTACAATGAGTCCCATAAACAATAATTTATTCGAGTTACCTTACTTGTTCCAAGTTCCATATACATATGTGGTTTACATGACTCCACTATCAAAAGTTTCGTTTCGTTATATCATGACACAAAAGATATAAATGTATGAATATGTATGAAATTCTCGTGGATGAGTCTACTCCCATCCACTCGGCTCGTTATGCACATAAAGTGACATTCTAGTTTAACACAAGCATTATCAATCATGAATGCAACTTGACAGTTCACATTTAGATGTCATTCAATATAAATGAAATTTCCCCGCCTTCCACCTCCTACCGGCTCCCGCACGGCCCCTTCCTCCTTATATATATATAGAATTCATATAAACATATAAGTTTCCCCGTCTTCCCCCTCCTACCGGCTCCCGCACGGCCCCTTCCTCCTTATATATATATATATATACATGTGTCAAATCCCCGTCTTCCCCCCTCCTACCGGCTCCCGCACGGCCCCTTCCTCCTATATATAAAAATGCATCATGCAAGGTTTAAGTTATGATATTCATACTAAGCAATATAAAACTAACTTACATGTCATGCTCAAAATGATGTGCCACAATAAAGAAACATGCACTTGGGTTTCTCAAAATCATAGTAACGCCATAATGCGCCAATTCCAACCCCGTATGCACATATGCATCATCCACATGTACTCACTAGTACACCACATAAAGTTATGACATAAAGAGGGATTATTCCCCATGTACTCTTGTGAACATAAAGTAAGCTTCAAGTTTATATCATATCTATATCGAATCGATTGTCATGATAATAACCAAGAAAGATAGCGAAATAACACGCTAATTTGGCTCAATAGGCATACATAATATACTAGCACAAGAGTTCTACACATGCATATCATAACGATGTAATGTAGAGACGTAACAAGCATATAATACCCTTTTTTGCATTTTCATTAACCTAAAGTTAATTACCAAACAGCGAATTTAAGATGCTAAATTACCTTATCTAAGTCAAATTAGTGAGCTAAACATGTATACCACACATTTATCACATCACATTATGATATAGGGCACAATAATTAAGTAATACTCATCGATTTCCATCTAGTGTAAAGATATCACAAAAACAGCAAATACTACCATTGTGGGTCACCTACACAAATGTAAAGTTCTGATTTTTCAAGCATTAATAGGATAACATAATCCCTAATGGTTAGGTTTACTCACAATGCTTTAATACTCTGAAACAGAGAATTAAGCTTCAGGATAATGCTATTTGGCCGTGGAAGATCTCACCCCCAGCTCACCAGGAACCTCCTCCCCAAGGATCGGGCCTTCCCTCCCCCAAATTGCCGCGGAATCCTCTTCTTTGCCGCGGTTCCGCGGCAAAGTAGCAGAGCCCCGCGTTCTGCTGCGGCTCTGCTTGCTGTGCGCCTGTGCACTGCCTTCCCTCTCGTGGATTCCTGCTTCAGAGTCTAGAGGAGTAGGAATTCGGGCTAAAAGAGGGTATCCTAGTTTCAAATCTTAAATTTCTATGGATGAGATGAAATGGGGGATTTAGGGCTTCAATTTCTTCACAATTGAAAGGAAAAATATCAGGATTTGGGAGAAGAATTCTGCAGAATTTTGAGTGAGGAAGATGAAGAGGCAAGCTTGTAGTCAACTCCTTGGAATTGCAAGAACTAGGTGGTGTATTCTCATGATGCCACTTGGCCAAGACCCTTCTCAAGGTGCCACATGGAAACCCAACTCTCAAGAATCATTAGCCCCTTTAATCTTCCCCCTAATGCATACTTACCACTAAAAAGTTATTAGGATAAGCTTGGTGATTAGGGGATATGAAGGATTATGTTGACATTAACTTTTACTATTGCTTAAGTCATAAATTTGCCCAAAATACATGTACATAAGCCTTCATGCTAAACATTTTTAGTCACCACAATCAAATAATTAATTAAAAACATTGAAAAGGGAAGTGGGTCTATTAATAAAGTTTAATTTGTTGACATAGAATTATGGAGGGTGACTACTTCTATATAATGCCTTAACCAAAATTCTTAATATTTAAGGTGAGGAGAAATTAGGTACAATAAAATTTTGGTTGTTACATTCTCCCCTCCTAAAAGAGAGCTTCGTCCCCGAAGCCTGACGTACCTTGGAAAAGTTGCGGGTAGTTCTGCATCATCTCTTCCTCTGATTCCCAGGTAGCTTCTTCAATCTCTTTACTTCTCCATAAAACCTTCACTAAAGGGATTGCTTTGTTTCGCAGTTGTTTCTCCTTCCTGTCTAGGATTTGAACCGGCTCCACAGTATATGACAAGTCGTCTTGGAGCTGCAGTGGTGAGTATCTAAGAACATGGCTCGGATCGGGTACATACTTCCTCAATTGGGACACATGAAATACGTCATATATTTTCTCAATCTCTGGTGGTAAAGCTAACCGATACGCCAGAGGTCCAATTCTTTCCAGTATTTCAAAGGGTCCAATATACCGGGGGTCTAACTTATTCCGTTTGCCACCCCGTACCATCCCTTTTATTGGTGATACCCTCAAGAAAACTTTGTCGCCTTCTGCAAACTCTAAAGGTCTTCGGCGCCGATCCGCATATGTCTTCTGTCTACTCTGGGCCGCCTTCATTCTCTTCCTTATCATCCGGATCTTCTCTGTTGTATCTACCACTATATCGGCTCCGAATAATGTTCGGTCTCCAATCTCTTCCCAGCAAATCGGAGATCTACACTTCCTGCCGTACAGGGCTTCGAATGGCGGCATTCCAATAGTAGATTGATAACTATTGTTATATGCAAACTCCACTAATGATAGGTATTTCTCCCAATTTCCCCCGAAATCCAACACGCATGCTCTCAGCATGTCTTCCAATATTTGTATAGTTCTTTCTGATTGTCCGTCGGTTTGCGGATGAGCAGCTGTACTTGGGTGTAACTTGGTGCCCAAAGCTTGGGATAGACTGATCCATAGCCTTGACTGGAATCGAGGGTCACGATCCGACACAATCGTCTCAGGGACTCCATGAATCCTAATTATCTCTCGGGGGTAGATCTGGGCTAACCTATCCATCGAATAGTTTAATCGGATGGGCAGGAAATGAGCGGACTTTGTAAGTCGATCGACTATCACCCAGATGGCATCATATCCTTGAGGGGACCTAGGGAGTCCTGTCACAAAATCCATAGTAATGTTACTCCACTTCCATTCAGGGATTTGTAAGGGCATGAGGAGTCCATGAGGCTTCTTATGTTCAGCCTTAACTTGTTGGCATATCAAACATCTCTGTACAAAATTTGCTATGTCCTTCTTCATTCCTTCCCACCAAAAGTTTGCCTGTACATCCTGATACATCTTGGTTGTTCCAGGATGTGCGGTATAAGGAGTGCAATGGGGTTCAGTTAAAATTCGCTCCTTGAGCTTAAAATCTGGCGGTATAACTATTCGGCTTCCCTTCCTCAGCAAATCCCTAGAAATGATAAATTCTTGGGTTTCACCTCTTTGCACTTTCTCAAAATTCTTAGCTGTCTGATCATCTTTCCTTTGAGCTTTCTTGATTTCTTCATAGAGATCGAAACCAATACTAATTTGATTTATCTGGTTCACTCCATCCCCGGGTCCTCTTATGTGAATTTCAAGTTGCATTCTTTCCATCTCCTTTAACAATTCCGATTGCTGTGTTAACAATACTGCCAGGGATCCTCCAGACTTCCGGCTCAGAGCATCGGCCACCACGTTGGCCTTTCCAGGGTGATAATGAATATCCAAGTCATAGTCCTTCATCAACTCCAACCATCTTCTTTGGCGCATATTCAATTCCTTTTGGGTGAAAATATATTTCAGGCTTTTGTGATCTGTATAAATATCACATGATACTCCATAAAGGTAGTGCCGCCAAATTTTTAAGGCAAAAATGACTGCAGCTAACTCAAGATCATGGGTAGGGTAATTTTTCTCATGGTTCCTTAGTTGTCTAGAAGCATATGCAATTACTCTCCCATTTTGCATCAATACACACCCCAGACCTGACTTTGATGCATCACTGAAAACAACATAACCTTCGTTTCCAATGGGCATGGCTAAGATTGGAGCCGATGTTAACTTATCTTTTAGTTCTTGAAAGCTTTTCTCCTGATCATCTCCCCAATGAAATTTGAGGCCTTTCTTGGTCAACTGGGATAAGGGTGCAGCTATCTTAGAAAATCTTTCTACAAACCTCCGGTAATATCCAGCCAATCCTAGGAAGCTTCGCACCTCAGTGACATTGGTAGGTTGAGGCCATCCCTTTATCGCCTCGATCTTTGCGGGGTCCACTGATATTCCTTCTTCATTTATGATGTGACCCAAGAATCCAACTTCATTCAGCCAGAACTCACACTTCTTAAGCTTTGCATAAAGTTGCTTCTCTCTCAATAATTGTAACACTATCCTCAAGTGTCTTTCATGATCCTCTTTGCTCTTTGAATAGATCAGTATGTCATCAATGAACACTACTACGAATTGATCTAGGTATGGCTGGAAAATTCTATTCATTAAATCCATGAATGCCGCTGGAGCATTGGTCAAGCCAAATGGCATTACTAAAAATTCATAATGGCCATATCTGGTCCGAAAGGCAGTCTTAGAAACATCTTCCGGTTTGATCTTTAATTGATGGTATCCTGATCTTAGATCTATCTTGGAAAATATGCTGGCACCCTGAAGTTGATCAAATAGGTCATCAATCCTCGGCAATGGATATCGATTCTTGATAGTGACCTTGTTCAGCTCTCGATAATCTATACACAGCCTCATGCTCCCATCCTTCTTCTTAACAAATAATACCGGAGCACCCCAAGGTGATACACTCGGCCGAATAAAACCGAGGCTTAGCAACTCTTGCAACTGGTCCTTCAATTCATTCATTTCTGCGGGTGCCATTCTATAAGGTGCCCTGGATATGGGACTTGTCCCAGGTAGAAGATTAATGGAAAATTCCACTTCTCTATCTGGGGGTAAGCCGGGTAGATCCTCCGGAAAAACATCAGGATAGTCTCTTGCAACTTCTATGTTTTCAATCTTAATCTTCATGTCCCCTTCACCAAGAAGGGTTGCCAAAAATCCTTGACACCCTTGCCTCAATAACTTAGTGGCCTTTAAGGCGGAAATGACTGGAGTGCTGATTTTATTCTTCATCCCTTCATAAACTCTTTCAGGAGTTCCCTCTAACTTAAAAATTATTTTCTTCTGGTAACAGTCTACATGAACCCGATATGTTGACAACCAATCCATCCCTAGGATGATGTCAAACTCCATTTCTCCTAGCTTAATCAGGTCTGCCTGTGTCTTCATCTCACCTATGATGATTTTACATCCCTTATAACACTCGCTAGTGGTCACTTTGGCGCCTACAGGGGTTGACACCACTAGTTGATAGCTCAAGGGTTCGGGTTCCATGTTAATAGTTGCAGCAAAAGATGAAGAAATAAAAGAGTGTGTAGCACCGGGATCAAACAATACTCGAGCAACATTATCGGATACACAGACGGTACCTTCCACCACGGCATTGGATGCTCGAGCCTCCTGCTGAGTGATTGCATTCATCCTTCCTTGAACTCTGGGTTGCTGTACAGATGCTTGTGTCATGGCCGAGTGAGTTCGGTTGAAAGGTTGTCGATAGGCGGTAGCTGGTCCTCCTGTTGTAGGGGCGATTCCCATGGTTGGTCTTCCCGTCCCTCTGCTAACTCCTGGGTATCCATGCAAGTTTGGGCAGTCCCTCCTCATGTGACCCATTCTTCCGCAGAAAAAGCATTGTTTACCGGTGGCGCAACTACCAGTGTGACTTTGGTTGCACCTTGGACACCGCTGGTTTCCTGCAAAGTTGGAGCGTTGGGAGGACATTGGTGATGCTGAATGGGGTAATCCCCTATGCTTGGGCCATGTGTTCATCTTGCTTCCCTGGGTGGGCATGATGGAAGATCCCGTACCTCTGTCGGGCCTCATGGACTGAGTTCCAAAACTCGGTGCATTATTATACCGGGGGCGCTTCATATAGGGCAGTTCCCTGGTCCTCATCTCTTGATTCTCCTGCATATCCCTTTCAATTTCCATTGCCTTCTCCACAGCTTGACTGTAAACTTGCAGTTGGAAAGGGATCAGCTTACTCCTGATTTCTGGCCTCAAGCCCCTAACGAACCTTTTCGTCCTATCTTCCTCCTCGGACACCAATTTCTCAGCATACCTGGACAGCTGAGTGAATTTAGCTTCATATTGACTCACTGTCCATTGCTCCTGCTTCAGCTCTTGGAACTCCATCGCAAATCGGTCCTTCACTACTCCAGGGATATACTTTTCATTGAACTTTGCAACTAAGAAGTTCCAAGAGATCTCCCTTCCCAAGTTCTTAGCTCCTCCTTTTACTATCTCCCACCAGCGCTCAGCCTCTCCTTGGAACATGAAAGAAGCGAAAGATACTCGCTGGGTTTCAGTACATTCCATTACATCCAGTATCTTTTCAATTTGTCGGAGCCATTCTTCAGCTTGAATAGGGTCAACTCCTCCTCTGAAGGCTGGTGGGTTGAGCTTTTGAAATTGTTCAAGAGCTCTACGGGGGTTGTTTACACTTGCTAGCTGCAACAGCCAATCTGGGATTCTGTCTGGCATTCCCCGATTAGCATTAGATTGTCCACTCAGAATTTCTTGACTTGCCGGGGGATGGACGCTCCCAATTGCGCTGTGCAATGGGACGTTGCCCTCCGAGTTGGCATCGGATGGAGGAAAATTCAAATCCATCTAATACCTAGAAGAATAGTTGAACATAATCAATGGTAACTCAATGATGACAAGTAGAATAGTTCGCAAACAAAACATTGATTTCATTTATGCATAAAGTATTTTCATAGTAACATATACATTAGCATGGCTGCATTCATTCAAAACATACCAATGCAGTCATAAAGGGATACATGTTCCTACATGTAACGATTGACGACCACTGCCTTTACAAAAAAATATTACTTATGTGAATCGACATTCCTTTTCTTCAAAAATAAAAACAACAAAAACAAAAATGCCACCCATCTAAATTCCCTTCAAGGGGTGATGTTAGATCCCGAGGAGCTCTCCTCCCGATTTTCCCCTACAGGTTCTTCTTCTGGATCCTCTTCTTCTGGTTCTTCTTCTACTGGTTCTTCTTCTTCTGGTTCTTCTTCCATTGGTTCTTCTTCCATTAGTTCTTCTTTCATTGGTTCTTCTTCTACTTCCTCCAGTACAGCATCAAAATCACATCCCCAATTTTCATTATCATCGTACAGGTCCATATCTTCCACCCAGCAAGAATTCCACCAAATACCCCCAACGAAAATCCTTCCGTCAGGGTTCATCTCCTCATTAGGTAGGACTCCCAAGTCCTCAGTTACTGGTGCGTCTCTTATGGCACTTTCTGCCTCATTAATGTCATCTGCCTCATCTTGCCCCATGCGAATCCCTGCATCTAAATTGTCTGGGGAACCTTTAAGAATGACATTTGGATCGGTTTCGTCAGATTCAAAATCCCAGTCCATTGGGTCCGCGATCCAACTTAAACTTTCCGACTCCGGACCGTCAGACGATGATCCAGACATCTCAGAATCTCCCATCTGTAGAAGTAAGACATTTATATTAGCCGATGCGCCTTCCAATTCTCCCCAAAGCAATAATTTGCATGAATATAAAATCAAGACATGATAGAAAATCATCACTTATATAACCATGCCGATCTTTCATAAATCTTTCTTATGCACAACTGTCCTACTAATAGGTTTGACCCCGACTTATGTGATATTTTGATTGTTCTCCCTTTCCGATGTCCCATAACACTGGAATTTCTTACAGAAGGGCCCGCACCCCTTGCAAGATCCATTTGAACTAAGGTATGCGGGTACCCACATTCAAATGTGGAGAACAGTTAAATATCCTACATTTCAGGGCCAAATACTCTAAAATTATACTGTCATCCTAATACCCCATATCTAACTTACTCTAGCACACATATAAATCTCATATGACTTCATAATCAGTCGTACATACTACATCTATCTAGGCTAACCTTGCCTAAACCATGCTCTGATACCAATTGTAACGGCCCCAGTTTCTAATAAATAAGATTAGGCCTACAACACCATTTGTCTCCGTTAACCTTAAATTAAGAAAAAATTTTGGCAGCATCATCCTTAATTTTCCTTTATTTCTCACTTACAATAATCAAGATTTCGGCTCAAAGGCCTACTTATTTCACCAATAATTTCGGCACACCCGGCCTACTTATCAATCACATATACCAAATCTTAACCACAAACATATATCATGACTTGATTCCCTCCATTGCAAGCATAGTCTTTACATCAACATTTCAAGAGTTACTTTCCAACAAATAGCATTCCCACATATTGTCATCGTTCCAAATTCCAAAACATACATATCCAAGGGATTCACAAACCCAGAACATTATATTACATACAAGACCAAGGTCTCAAATACTATAAGGACAAAATGTACATCAAGTACAACTTAACATGTTTTTCCATAAAGACTTCCATAGGGTCTATACCTACACATTTAAGATCACATAACAAAACCAAAATGATACTACAACATATTATGCCATCCATAACTTAACCTTTCCATTTAGAGAGGTCCCTTACCCTTATCCAAACCTGAAAAGATGGAAGGAAAATAAAATGAGCTCGACAGCTCAATGAGTAAACCATATCAAAGGGAATTGATATAACGATTTCATAAGCTAAACAGTTTAGAAGAGGTAAATTACAATGAGTCCCATAAACAATAATTTATTCGAGTTACCTTACTTGTTCCAAGTTCCATATACATATGTGGTTTACATGACTCCACTATCAAAAGTTTCGTTTCGTTATATCATGACACAAAAGATATAAATGTATGAATATGTATGAAATTCTCGTGGATGAGTCTACTCCCATCCACTCGGCTCGTTATGCACATAAAGTGACATTCTAGTTTAACACAAGCATTATCAATCATGAATGCAACTTGACAGTTCACATTTAGATGTCATTCAATATAAATGAAATTTCCCCGCCTTCCACCTCCTACCGGCTCCCGCACGGCCCCTTCCTCCTTATATATATATAGAATTCATATAAACATATAAGTTTCCCCGTCTTCTCCCCTCCTACCGGCTCCCGCACGGCCCCTTCCTCCTTATATATATATATATATATATATATATATATATATATATATATATATATATATATATATATATATATATACATGTGTCAAATCCCCGTCTTCCCCCTCCTACCGGCTCCCGGACGGTCCCTTCCTCCTATATATAAAAATGCATCATGCAAGGTTTAAGTTATGATATTCATACTAAGCAATATAAAACTAACTTACATGTCATGCTCAAAATGATGTGCCACAATAAAGAAACATGCACTTGGGTTTCCCAAAATCATAGTAACGCCATAATGCGCCAATTCCAACCCCGTATGCACATATGCATCATCCACATGTACTCACTAGTACACCACATAAAGTTATGACATAAAGAGGGATTATTCCCCATGTACTCTTGTGAACATAAAGTAAGCTTCAAGTTTATATCATATCTATATCGAATCGATTGTCATGATAATAACCAAGAAAGATAGCGAAATAACACGCTAATTTGGCTCAATAGGCATACATAATATACTAGCACAAGAGTTCTACACATGCATATCATAACGATGTAATGTAGAGACGTAACAAGCATATAATACCCTTTTTTGCATTTTCATTAACCTAAAGTTAATTACCAAACAGCGAATTTAAGATGCTAAATTACCTTATCTAAGTCAAATTAGTGAGCTAAACATGTATACCACACATTTATCACATCACAATATGATATAGGGCACAATAATTAAGTAATACTCATCGATTTCCATCTAGTGTAAAGATATCACAAAAACAGCAAATACTACCATTGTGGGTCACCTACACAAATGTAAAGTTCTGATTTTTCAAGCATTAATAGGATAACATAATCCCTAATGGTTAGGTTTACTCACAATGCTTTAATACTCTGAAACAGAGAATTAAGCTTCAGGATAATGCTGTTTGGCCGTGGAAGATCTCACCCCCAGCTCACCAGGAACCTCCTCCCCAAGGATCGGGCCTTCCCTCCCCCAAATTGCCGCGGAATCCTCTTCTTTGCCGCGGTTCCGCGGCAAAGTAGCAGAGCCCCGCGTTCTGCTGCGGCTCTGCTTGCTGTGCGCCTGTGTCACTGCCTTCCCTCTCGTGGATTCCTGCTTCAGAGTCTAGAGGAGTAGGAATTCGGGCTAAAAGAGGGTATCCTAGTTTCAAATCTTAAATTTCTATGGATGAGATGAAATGGGGGATTTAGGGCTTCAATTTCTTCACAATTGAAAGGAAAAATATCAGGATTTGGGAGAAGAATTCTGCAGAATTTTGAGTGAGGAAGATGAAGAGGCAAGCTTGTAGTCAACTCCTTGGAATTGCAAGAACTAGGTGGTGTATTCTCATGATGCCACTTGGCCAAGACCCTTCTCAAGGTGCCACATGGAAACCCAACTCTCAAGAATCATTAGCCCCTTTAATCTTCCCCCTAATGCATACTTACCACTAAAAAGTTATTAGGATAAGCTTGGTGATTAGGGGATATGAAGGATTATGTTGACATTAACTTTTACTATTGCTTAAGTCATAAATTTGCCCAAAATACATGTACATAAGCCTTCATGCTAAACATTTTTAGTCACCACAATCAAATAATTAATTAAAAACATTGAAAAGGGAAGTGGGTCTATTAATAAAGTTTAATTTGTTGACATAGAATTATGGAGGGTGACTACTTCTATATAATGCCTTAACCAAAATTCTTAATATTTAAGGTGAGGAGAAATTAGGTACAATAAAATTTTGGTTGTTACATGCTGTCTGCCCACGCAGTGAAGAATTGGATCTCGATGGAGCATTTGATCTTCCGGTGTGAAGATAGTTGAGCTTGCAGGGAGACTCTTTGTTCGAGGGGGGGATTGTTGGGATTTAAGGTCGAACAAATAGTCCCACATCGGCTAGACGTGGGGATGGTCTTGGGTTTATAAGGATTTTGGGCAACTCCACCTAAAAGGCTAGTCTTTTGGGATGGAGCCCCGGGTCCTTCAAGTGGTATCAGAGCCATCCCCCGAACTTAGTCGTGTGTGTGGGTAATGTTCGACGATATATAGATCCCCCAATGGCACAAAGGCGCAATGGGCCTGCCCACCCCACTGGCACAAAAGGCGCAATAAACCCCTGTGAAGCTGTTTGGCTCTCGAGAAATTTGACAGTGGTGCTCCTTTGCAATGGGCGTGCCCTCTACCACGCGGTGTAGAGGAGTGACCGACTGCAGTTGGTACTTCACATAAGGCGTGCTGTCTGCCCACGCAGTGAAGAATTGGATCTCGATGGAGCATTTGATCTTCCGGTGTGAAGATAGTTGAGCTTGCAGGGAGACTCTTTGTTCGAGGAGGGACTGTTGGGATTTAAGGTCAAACAAATAGTCCCACATCGGCTAGACGTGGGGATGGTGTTGGGTTTATAAGGATTTTGGGCAACTCCACCTAAAAGGCTAGTCTTTTGGGATGGAGCCCCGGGTCCTTCAAGTGGTATCAGAGCCATGTCCCGAACTTAGTCGTGTGTGTGGGTGATGTTCGACGATATATAGATCCCCCAATGGCGCAAAGGCGCAATGGGCCTGCCCACCCCACTGGCGCAAAAGGCGCAATAAACCCCTGTGAAGCTGTTTGGCTCTCGAGAAATTTGACAGTGGTGCTCCTTTGCAATGGGCGTGCCCTCTACCACGCGGTGTAGAGGAGTGACCGACTGCAGTTGGTACTTCACATAAGGCGTGCTGTCTGCCCACGCAGTGAAGAATTGGATCTCGATGGAGCATTTGATCTTCCGGTGTGAAGATAGTTGAGCTTGCAGGGAGACTCTTTGTTCGAGGGGGGGATTGTTGGATTTAAGGTCGAACAAATAGTCCCACATTGGCTAGACGTGGGGATGGTCTTGCCTTTATAAGGATTTGGGCAACTCCACCTAAAAGGCTAGCCTTTTGGGATGGAGCCCCGGGTCCTTCAATTAAAAAATAAACCCAATGACTTACGGTGTGGTCACATTTGGGACTCAAATGGAAAATTTTTGTGAAATTTTGATGAACAATTGATGAAAATTAGAACAGTAGGAATATTTTGTAAAACATCTAGCACTAAAAAGTGAAAACTTTTCTAGAACAATTGATAATGTGGCGTCTTAGTTTATTTAATATTTCATTAATATCAGTTAATTATTACTTAAGTGTATTAATAAATAAAATTATTAATAAAAGTATTATTAACAATTAGAAATAAAAAAATATTAATTTATTAATTTTACTATATTCACTTTGATTGTCTAATGAGATTAGTAAGTAATATTATTAATAAATAATTATTACTGATAACGTCCCATAATAAAAAGATAGATTTCGGGTCTGTTTGGTTGTCGTAACTGGCCGTAATTCGTAGTCGTAATTGGCAAAGTCTTTTACAGTTGTAAATGAGTTACATGCATGTAAGTTTTACGGTGTTTGGTTGGTAATATAAAGTTGTAAAGTGAGAAAGTGTATTGTATTTTACGGTGTTTGGTTGTCGTAATGTATAAGTCGTAAGTGAAAAAGTTGACCACAAAATTAACTATTCGGTGATTTTAAAAGTTTTAATACAGCAAATAAATATTAAAAATGTTAAATATTAAAAAATTTTAATGTTAATATAAAAAAATAATACAAATTTGTATGACCACAAAATTAACTGTAACTGAGCTGTAAGTGAGTGATAACTTGGTTGCAAGTGAGTGTTAGTTGAGCTACGTAAGTCTTTTGCGAATTACAGTTCAAACAAACGCCGTAGTTGTAACTGGGTTGTAAGTCATTTACGAATTACGGACTTTTACGCCTTTTACGGGGAAACAAACAGCCCCTTCATGTCAAACATGTGCCTATTAATTAAAAAATTGGAACAATTTGAAGTGTGGAATACTCTCTTTTGTATAAACTAAAATATATAATATTTTTGCTGACTAACGTCTTAAAAAAATTAGTTAACACTTAAAAGAATTTCAATTCAAGTTCTAATTAAAAGTTTCAATTAGCTAACACCTCAAATATTGTTCCACAAAATGTTTAGTTCTTAAAAAATACTCTAGTTGACTTATGAGTTATGACCCCCAACAGGATTTCCAGTTGTCAGAGGATGGGGAAATCTTTTCTCCAAATTCATTAATTTATCATTTAGAAATTTATTTTAATTTATATAGTTTGGTTATTAACTACAAAACTAAAATCGAAATTTATTTTATCATTTATATAGTTTGGTTATTAACTAAAAAAGTAGTTTAGTTATTAAGTAAAAATGCAAAGCAAAAGTAAACATATCAGTTAGGGCCCAACCGGGCTCGAACCGGTGACCTATCAATCTGCAGTCGATTGCGCTACCACTGAGCTATGGACCCATTTTCATATAAAAACATTAACTGAAAAAATAGTTTAGTTATTAAGGCAAAAAGCAAACTAAGCAAAAGTAAATATATATAGTTAGGGCCCAACCGGGCTCGAACCGGTGACCTATCGATCTGCAGTCGATTGCTCTACCACTGAGCTATGGACCCATTTTCATTTAAGGGGATCATGAATTTAAAGTAGAATCAACTAAAAAGAAAAAGCACTCACCAAATTCATTAATTGCAAGCAACCAACAAGATAGACACGCTCAACTAGAGCTCACCCATCAAAAACAAAAAAACAATCATTGTGACAATCTAACATCAAACTATAAATACAAGTACTCTCTCAAAAGACAAACAAAAAGACAAAAGGCAAACCACAATGTTTTTTATTTTTATTTTTTAAAGAAAAGAAAACCTATGATCTCGACTTTCCCATTATAATCCCTTTTCAGCCAAGGCGATAGATCGAACGCAGCCATTAATGGAACGGCCAAGGCTGCTACATGTATACAGACACGATTCATCATGATGAGGTGAGATAAAAGACAGGATGCAGGACGAGGTGGAGCAGCTTAAGGCACACGCACGACACCGACAGGAACACCACACCGTACAACAGCCGTAGAGCCATCGATCGATCTCTCGATATCCAAACAAATTAATTAGCAAATAATAGAAGAGATCGAGAGAGAGGAGAAAAAAAAGAGAATGGTCGTCAGCTATCACAGATTGTTGGATCTTGCCGATGAGATGAGACCCAGTGCGTTTGACGTTGGCTATTTATTGGCACCTTTGTACTAATAACGGATCTGCTCACCTATGCGGTGAGCTTACCTCCACCCACAACCCTTCAGATAATCTAATCAGCCTTTGTTCTGTCAGTTTTCCTAAATAAGAAGGCCAGGGCTTGTCTCGAGTAGGATGGGGGTGTTTTTGGTTCGGTTTGGGTGGGTTTTTTTCGATGTTTTGAATCTAAACCTGAAATTCTAGAGTGATTTGAAATCTGTCCATTTGGTTTCGGGTTGAGTTCGGATCGGTCAAACAAATTAGACTGGCCTGGACATATCTTAATAGATTTAACAAAAGATATACTAGATAAAGGTATACACTTACGAGTTTGATTTGGTCTCAACTTTTGTTGGGTTCATATGGAATGGATTTTGAAGAAAATGAAAACCTATTCGATCAGATTTGAACTAATAGATATGGATTTGGTTTGGTTATTAAAAACCCGATCCATTAACCCAACAAAACTAGAATTAAAATGCATACGTGCTATAAATAAAAAGGTTCAGGAGAGATTGAGAGAGAGATAAAACCTCAAATACAACATGTTTCATGTATTTTACTTACTGGGTTTGGATCTAAATCCAACTCAAACCCGACATCTACATGTGTGAGTCTCACCCGGGGTGAGATTAGAACACAACCCCGCCAAATGGTCCGGCTTGAACTTCTGACACGTGTGGAGTAGGATGAAGGAGAAGAGATACGTGTCCGCGTGGTGAGTGGCGGTTAGGTTATGAGGGCATCTCCAACCATACCCTCCATTTTGGAGTGTACTTTCACTCCAAAATGGAGGGTTCAACAAAACCTCTCCAACCATCACTCCATTTTTCACTCCAAATGGAATATTCTCTACATATTTTATTATTATTATTATTTTATTGTATCAAATTTTAATTATCAACATATTATGTGATAATTTAAGTAAATTGCGTAATACTATTAAAATATTTTAAAATGTATTTAACTTTTTAATAATTTTATATAATATTTAATATTTAACTTTAATAATTAATTAATATTTTTATTAATGAAATTAAGAAATTATTTTTTAATTCTACTATATTCAATTATAAGAAATATGAAATTTTTAATAATATATTCAATTTTTAAAATAATAGATTTATTTTTCATTTAATTTATATAAAACAATATAAACACTAGATAATTGTACGAGCGAGGTGAATCACAAATACAAAAGGAATTTATTTTACACTACGATTTTGCTAATGCACAATAGATTTATTTTTCATTTAATTAAATAAAAATATAAAATGTAAACTTAAAATAAAAAACTTAATAAAATATATTGAATTAAACAAAGTAAAATTATAAATTTAAAAACAAATAATTAAAAAATTAAAATATAAAAACTAAATAAAATACAAAAATATAAAAACTAAAATTTAAATTAACTTTCAGTGCTGGGTGCTACAGTAAACTAAATTTAAATTTAAATTTAAAACTAAACTAAAATAAAAAAAATCTAAATTTAAAACAAAAAATCTAAATTTAAAACTAAACTAAAACTAAAATCTAAATTTAAAACTAAAACTAAAATAAAACTAACAAAAAATCTAAATCTAAAACTAAACTAAAATAAAAAATAAAAAAAAATTAAAAAAAGGCACCCGGCATTTTGCCGGGTGCTACAGTGCTGCGCCAGAATTGGCGCAGCACTGTAGACCCGGCAAAATGCCGGGTACGAATTGGCGCGGGGTTGGACCCCGCGCCAATTATTTGCCAGCCAACCCACGCTATTTTTAGCGTGGGTTGGAGATGGCCTAATAAAGGAGACCGAGCCCTATCCATTCAGGCCATCTCCAACCCACGCTAAAAATAGCGTGGGTTGGCTGGCAAATAATTGGCGCGGGGTCCAACCCCGCGCCAATTCGTACCCGGCATTTTGCCGGGTCTACAGTGCTGCGCCAATTCTGGCGCAGCACTGTAGCACCCGGCAAAATGCCGGGTGCCTTTTTTTAATTTTTTTTATTTTTTATTTTAGTTTAGTTTTAGATTTAGATTTTTGTTAGTTTTATTTTAGTTTTAGTTTTAAATTTAGATTTTAGTTTTAGTTTAGTTTTAAATTTAGATTTTTTGTTTTAAATTTAGATTTTTTTTATTTTAGTTTAGTTTTAAATTTAAATTTAAATTTAGTTTACTGTAGCACCCAGCACTGAAAGTTAATTTAAATTTTAGTTTTTATATTTTTGTATTTTATTTAGTTTTTATATTTTAATTTTTTAATTATTTGTTTTTAAATTTATAATTTTACTTTGTTTAATTCAATATATTTTATTAAGTTTTTTATTTTAAGTTTACATTTTATATTTTTTATTTAATTAAATGAAAAATAAATCTATTGTGCATTAGCAAAATCGTAGTGTAAAATAAATTCCTTTTGTATTTGTGATTCACCTCGCTCGTACAATTATCTAGTGTTTATATTGTTTTATATAAATTAAATGAAAAATAAATCTATTATTTTAAAAATTGAATATATTATTAAAAATTTCATATTTCTTATAATTGAATATAGTAGAATTAAAAAATAATTTCTTAATTTCATTAATAAAAATATTAATTAATTATTAAAGTTAAATATTAAATATTATATAAAATTATTAAAAAGTTAAATACATTTTAAAATATTTTAATAGTATTACGCAATTTACTTAAATTATCACATAATATGTTGATAATTAAAATTTGATACAATAAAATAATAATAATAATAAAATATGTAGAGAATATTCCATTTGGAGTGAAAAATGGAGTGATGGTTGGAGAGGTTTTTGTTGAACCCTCCATTTTGGAGTGAAAGTACACTCCAAAATGGAGGGTATGGTTGGAGATGCCCTTAGTGACGAGAGCGTGAGCAATTATTTATTGAATTGAATTTGAATAGCTCCGTGCGTGGTGGAATCAAGGAGATCAGCTACGTGCGGGGAAGTGAAGTTGGCACGTGTGTCCGTTCGTTCGCGTGTAGGCGAAGGAATCGGAGACAGATCTCGAGGAGCGGAGAGTGTCTCCGAACCGCTTACAAATGGGAATTGGATTTGAGCTGAGAAAGACTCGAGGAAGCCTGAAGACTCGGCCAGCGAGACACGTGGCATTCAATCGTGTCACCCTCAGAAAAGAAGACTAAATGTGCAAAGCCCAGCTCCAGGCCCATGGATAGTGTCGTATTTGGGCCTGAAAATAACCCCCAACTTTATCTCCAACTTTCGGCCGTTAATGATTTTTGTACAAAAACGAAAATACCTGTATGGGATATTTCAGTTAATTTTTAGGGAATTTGAGAAGAGAGTGGTAAAAAAGAGGTTGATGATGATCGTTACGATCAAGAAAAGAGAGAGATTTTGATGATTAAGGAGAGCTTTGAAGATCCCAATCAAGTTAGTTTTCATTGATTGATTCTTCATATCTAATAAATTTCTCAAATGTGATTGCAAGTAGACTATTTTTTGCTGTTTTTATTGAATAGTCAGATGATTCTATTGTTGGCCTGCTGCAAAGTCATGCGGGCGTGTATATAACATTCAAAGCTTTGAAAGTAAAAATTACATGAAAAATTGTATCACTTTTTGTTGAATTGTTGCAAATTTTCGGTAATTTAATTGTATTTTTTTAAATTTTAAGAAAACTGATATTAGAAGGCATGTCGACAGCCTCCGAAAGCATCCATCCCCTGATGTATGAAGATTGGTGAAGTTACTCGTTAGGTGATGATGATTAAAACACAATATTTAACTAAAAATGTTAAAATTTTACTGAAAATTTGGGAAATCTAAGTCTGATTTTTTCGTGCTCGTTGGTATTTGGAAGCGGAAAGAGATTATTACGAATGGGTGAAAGCCAATTTCGGATAATGCATAGCCTGCAATATTTGCAATTATCAGTAGGTTACCAACTCAAAGATAGAAGGAAAGAAAGAAGGAAGAAGAAAGAAAGAAAAATGCTTTTTGTTGTGTACATATCTAATGTTTCCCCAGGAAAGGCATTGGGTCTGATGGGGACTCACCCCAACAAATTCTAGCAAAGCGCAATCAGAATGGCACCAGGTTTCGACTCTGAACTGATACAAAATTTGTGTGTTATTAAATTCAATTAATTTGAGTATTCATTTTTTTGTGTTAAACTTTGAAGAGAAGAAGAATGACATTTTCGTCTTACGTTGCACATGAAACACACCTGCTTTACAGATTTTACAGTCAACTAACAGAAGATAGAAACGTGTATCATTTAAATAGTTTAGGGTAACAGTATGTATTGAATAATAATTGATGGTATATAGTTTTAAGTACCACAAAAATTGAAGATATTTTGGTGTAATTTTACATATACACATTTTGTAGAAATCAATGAGCAGAATGAATCATATTCTTACATCAGGGTTGGTTTGTACATATAAACTAAAAATTCTCAATCTTATAGTTAGAAAATGTTATCGATTTAGAGTAATCACACTTGAAATCCAAGGCCCACTCATTCTTGATTAAAATTAATAAAGATAAAAAGAAAGAAAGTTTTCTTCTTTCACTAACTTATTTTTCGAGCTAATCAAGGCCCGAGAACTTGCAGACTTCGGGCCTGTTTGTTTCGTTACAAAACGTCGCAAGTCGCAAGTCGTAAAATGAGAATGGAAAAAATGAACTGTAGCAGAAAAAATATATTGTGTTTTACGGTGTTTGGTTGATAAAGTGAAGTGTAAATGGAAAAGTATATTGTGTTTTACGGTGTTTGGTTGATAAAGTGAAAGTGTAAATGGTAAAGTATATTGTGTTTTACGGTGTTTGGTTGGTAATGTAAAAGTGTAAGTGGAAAAGTATATTGTGTTTTACGGTGTTTGGTTGATAAAGTGAAAGTGTAAATGGTAAAGTATATTGTGTTTTACGGTGTTTGGTTGGTAATGTAAAAGTGTAAGTGGAAAAGTTGACCACAAAATTAACTGTAGCAGTGATTTAAATATTATAAATACTATTAAATTAAATCTACTATTGCAAATTAAATTGTATTAATAAATTTGAGATAAAAAATTAATAATCTTAATTTTTATTTATAACAATAATATTAATAAAATATTAGTATAAATAGTAAAATATTACTAAAATATTAACTAAATAAATAATATAAAATTTTAAGAAAATCTAAAGAACGTTAATAAAATTTTAAGAATACTAATAAAATATAAATATTAAGAAATGTTACAACAATAATAAAATATAGTTATAATATTATAATATTAAAAATACTTGAAAATTATTATAATATAAATTTTATTATAATATTATTGTAATATTATAGAAATATAAATTAATAAAGTAAAATATAATTATAATTTAATAATAAATTATCATTATAGTATTATTATACTGAATTATTATTACAATATTAACATAATAAAATATTAATATAATAATAAAATATATTCTGATATTAATAAAGTAATTTTTATATTAAAAAATAAATAATTAAATATATAGTAATTTTATATTAAACTATAATACTGTTATATTAATAAAATATTAACTCTAAATAAAATAATAAAAAATGAAAAAAGTATTAATAAAATAATAAATTATTAAATTAAATTAGTAAAATATTAAATATTAAAACAATAAAAAAGTTAAAGATTAAAAATATAAAATAATTAAATAATTAAATAAGAAATTGAACACTATTAAAATATTAAATATTTAATAATATTTAATTATATATTAAAAAATAATTAATTATATAGTAAAGTATAACATTGTTATATTAATAAAATATTAACTCTAAATAAAATAATAAAAAATGGAATAAGTATTAATAAAATAATAAAGTATTAAATAGAATATTAAATAAAAATATTAAATTAAAATAGTAAATATTAAATATTAAAACAATATTAAAAACAATAAAAAATTAAAGATTAAAAATATAAAATAATTAAATAATTAAATAAGAAATTGAACACTATTTAAAATATTAAGTATTTAATAATATTAAATTATATATTGATTATCCAGTAACTGTTTTGAACTGTAAGTATACTACAAGTGAGAGTTACATGACCACAAAATTAACTGTAATAACTGCAAGTGGGAAAATATGAGTGTAAAAGTGAGATTTACATGTCCACAAATTTAACTGTAGCAACTGCAAGTGGGAAAAGAAGAGTTGCAAATTTTTTTTGCAATTTATATTTTGCAAACGAAACCAAACAAGTGTAAAATGTAAGTTGCAAAAGTTTTTACATTTTGCAAATATTTTGCAAGTTACGAAGCACGCCCTTCGTCATTTCCATTGATTTATAGAATAAAAAATGTTATGTATGCGTTTGCACACGTACTAATGTAAAGAATCTCAGAGTGTGGAAGGAATAGTAAAGTCATTTTTTTACTTTTCACCTCTTTGCTTGTTTTATAATTTTCAAATGATCAAATATTAGTTTTTTTCTCTCCTCAAGAAAACCGTTACACACCGGGATTCGAATGATCAGCGCATACGGTGATCAAAAATAAATATATATATAAATATCTCCAGTGCACATGCTTGAAATCTCAACCACATGTGAAAAGCGAAGCTCTACAATTCAGGGTGGACCATCGTACAACTTGCGAGGGACAAATGTTAGTCGTAGCCAGTGATGTGTTTGAATGTGAGAGGTCAAAGAAGGCAGCCTAATATAAATTGAAGGTGCCAAAAACACAGAGGTATCACATGAATCAAACAATTGAAGGTGCCAAAAACACAGAGGTATCACATGAATCAAACAGAAAAGGACTTTATATTTCGATTATTTCGTAAACCAAAATTACAGTGCAAATCTTTTTTGGACAAGTTCACTTCACAGTGTCAATCGCAGAGTAGAAATTAAGATTCCACGGTGGACAAGTATCACTAAAATTGTTTAAATATATCATTTAAGAACAGTGTGAGAAATTATTTGCTCATGTGACGGTGCAAGTTGTATTAAATTTATATTTCTACCTTTTGAAAATTTTCATCTTAAACAAATCTTATATAAGTAATTATTGAAAAGCATAGTGTAGTTTCTCAAATTATCATTGCTTACATTCTTCTAATCTTACATCTTGAAGAACAAATATATACCAAGTTAATAGTCTTTCCAATCTAAATTGAAAACTCTTTTCCAACATTATCCATAAGGATTATTTGTACATGCATTTTACATACTAAATACTTCAGTATATTTTGACCACCAAATGACACCAAGTCTTTTCATAAATTAAATTTAGGTGCCAAGTGCAATGCATTTTGGCTAAGAACAAATAAGAGAGACACTATTGGGCAACCCACAATGACATGAAAACTCTCTTTCTTATTCGTTTACCTCTATTAATGTGTTATATCTAGCACATGAAATAACTTCCCAACTAATTTGAGCAAGATTTAGAGTCAAGTTTATAAATTCTTGTTGCAAATTATGCACACACTCAAAATCGAATAAAATAGATTCTTCCTCTAATGCAATTTGTTTTGATTTCTGTGAAAACTAATTTTTCACAACATGTCACTTCAAAATTGAGAGTATTGTTTGAGTAAGGTCATGTGTTCAAATAATGTCAAAAGTAGTTCAAAAAAGATTTACAGTTATTAAACTGTAGCATTCTTTAGTGTATAGCCGAACTTTTCTTTAACTTAAAATTTTGCTTTGTTATATTTCCAATGAAAAATCAAATTAAAAAAGTGAACTGTTGACGCAGACAAGGGGACGAACAACGCCGGCTAGATCTCGTTCTAACGCCAACGTACTTAAACGAAACCTTCAGATAGAAAAAGCACTCGAATCCGCGAGAAAAAAGTAAGCAACTTGAATCCATGAATAATTGAAAAAGGAAAAACTGAATTTTATTAATAATCAAACTGTAATACCAAAAACAAAGATACAATGATCTTACATAGGTAAATATAAAAGAATAGTATTCTAACTAGAAATCTAATTACATGAAAGAAAAATAAAACTAATCAGATTCAAATCAGGCTCAAAATCAATTCCTACTCAGAGTCGGATATGACTACACGCACAAAGCTGTCGACAGTCGTAAGACCCTGTTGACTAACTGTATAGGCTAAACTCTCGGGAAATGACTCTGCATGCTGTCTGTCGACAGCAATAAGGCCCTGTCAACATATTGAGTCGCGCTTATCAACAAGCCAAGTTTTGACTGTCGATAGTACGGTCTGTCTGGCTTGTTTCTGCTCTATTCTCCTACATCAGTCCTTCCGTCTTCAAAAGAACTCATCATCGAGTTATAGTCTGGATATAGCTGCTCGGTAGGGTGATAGTCATAATGGTCCACTATATTGAATGTCTTGAACATCATCATATCGCTTGGAAGATCCACAATATAAGTATTATCACTGATCCTCTTTACAACCTTGAGCGATCCATATTTTGGCTTCATTTTGTTGTATGCTTTAACCGTAATTCTCTCTCTCCTCAAGTACACCATCAGTATATCTCCTTCTTCAAAGAGTTTCTCTCGCCTCTTCTTGTTGGCTGCCGCTTTATATCTTTTATTAGAATTTTTTTTTTAACTTCAATTGAACATGTTCTTGTACATCTAAAACTTGTTCGCCCATGGTGCTAGCAGCATTTCTAAACTTCTCCCTAATAGATAGTTTAGTTAAATCAAGGGGATGATGTGGTACCCTCCTATAGATAATTGTAAAAGGTGATATACTCGTTGAACCATGAACCGTGGTGTTATATGCAAACTCTGCTTGGAGCAATGCTTGATCATATGCTCTTAGTTTGCCTTCACAAATGCTTCGTAGCAAATTGCCTAAGGTGCGATTGACAACTTCTGTTTGTCCATCACTTTGAGGATGTGCGATGTTGCTATACTTCAATGATGTATCAAATCTCCACCATATGGTAGTCCAAAAATAGCCAAGAATAAACTTGGCACACCGTGCAATCTCACAATTTCTTGAAAGAATAATTTGTACATATGTGGTGCGTCGAAAGTCTTACAGAAAGGAAAAAAGTGTGCTATCTTAGATAATTGATCTACCATAATGAAAATTGTATCCACTCCCTTTTGCATGTGAGAAAGTCCCAACATGAAATCTTTGCTCAAATCTTCTCAAATATCTTTAAGAAAGGAAAAGAGTGTATACAAATCCGTATTTTGTGCTTTTCCTTTATAAACTTGGAAAATTGGACAACTCTTCACAATGATAGCCATGTCCTGTCACAATTACGACCAGTGATATCTTTTTTCAACATTAGCCAATGTCTTGTCTCTTTCAAAATGCCCTCCAAGCCCCGCTCCATGTAATTCTCCAATGACTTTCGCTCGCAAGGAAGTCCTTGGAACACATAATCATTTTTCTTGAGAAGAAAACTGGCCATAATATGATAATCTTTCGTGGGTTGTCTTGTCGAATACTTTTTATAAATTTCTTCAAAATCGTCATCTTTCTCGTATAATTCCTTCAAAAAGTCAAATCAAATGATCTCACTTTGCAAAATAATTAATAATAGTATACTTCTACTCAGGGGCGGAGCCAGAAAATTTTTTTAGGGTGGGCTACAATTTTTTTAGAGTTAGGTTTTAAAGCCAAATGTAAACAATCCTTTTCAAAGAACATTTTGGCAGAAGTCGGCAGCGGCGACTAGAATGAAAATTATGAGGGAATCAAGTCCGAGACGAGGTGTAATTTATAATGGATTATTAAATAAGAAGTTTTATTTGTTCTATTTACGTGGCGGTTTTATTGGCTTGATTAATTCTAGTGCATGATTCATGCATCCTCATTTTAAAATGAAGGTCCTTTGTCAAAACTCTCTGCTAGAGCTGCTTGTTCACAAACATATTCTTATACTAGTATTCTTTTTAAAAAAAATATAAAATAAAAAAAGCTCAAACAGCTTCATCAAAATTATCAATGGATCAAAAATGCTCTCTTTAACCCTTTGAAATCCATGACATCAATGCACTCAAACTTCTCTTTAGACCCATTCATGAGCTTGAGAAGCTCAGTTGCCTTTTCTTTAGCTGCTCCACTGCATCCCACTTGCAGCAACAGCAACACCTTTTGAAAGGCCCCAACTTGCATTGCCTCAACAAGCACCCCTCTCCCCTCCTCTCCTTTGTAGTTCTTGCAGAGCTTCCAGAGACCAGAGACCATAAATTCTGTCGCCGCGTCCGACACTCGAAACATCTTCTTGACGAGCACGGGCACGACCAGGGCGTGCCCGTAGGCCGCCTCGCGCCCTATCTCGCAGCTGCAGATGGCATCAAAGACCGCCAACGCCTTCTCGCTCATCGCCTTGTCTGAATCCACAAGAGCTTCAAGAACCAGAGGAACCATCCCCAACTCCACGAACCTCGCCGCACTCTCCTCGCTGGCAGAGATCAGGAAATAGGATGCAGCAAGAGACGTCTTCGTCACTCGAGGTGAGATCGGCTTTCTGATGAGCTCAACCAGTGATTATATCAGCCCATCAGTTTGTGTGGCGACTCTGACAGTATCTCTGTTTGTTGAGAGCACTTCTCTCACCACTGCAACTGCATTGAGCCTGGCAGCTAAACCCCCAAATTTCAGGATTGAGACTATGGATTTCAGAGAGTCGCGCGAGCCCAAGTGCTGGCAAGCCTCGTGATCAAGAGGAAGGAAACATGTTATTGTTGAAAAGATCTCGTGCAGGACGCCATCGAAAGAGCTGTTGCAGCTGGCAAGCTCACTGAACACGGCAGACAAAACTCGGGCAGCGCCAGCCTCGGCAAAGCACCGCCGGTTCCTCTCGCTCTCCTTCGCCAACACCTTGATGTATGAAAAAAATGGGCCGGGCTACAGCCCGGCCCAGCCAACTAAAGGGTCCGCCCCTGCTTCTACTCAATGCATCAGGAACTTTGTTGTCGACCCCGAACTTGTGTCATATCACAAAGTTGAATTGCTCAAAATAAAATGCCCATCGTGCATGCATTTGTTGATGTGCTTCTGATTCTTAAAGGCTGGAGTGATTGATGATCTGAATATAACACAAAGTCATTGGCTAGCTCTCCAGTGTCTTCAAAGAACGATAGACTGTATACAACTCTTGTTCATAAGTAGAACATTTGTGCCTTGTCTCATTCAACTTTTCACTTAAAAAAACAATAGGTCTTTTTTCTTGTGAAAAAATTGCCCCAATACTGACTCCAGAAATTTCACACTCTATCTCGAATACCTTTTCGAAATCTAGAGAAGTCAGTATTGGTGTATTCGTAAGTTTATCCTTGATTAATGTGAATGCCTCATTTACCGCTGTAGTCTAAAGAAAAGAACCTTTCTTTTCCAAGTAATCAGTAATAGTTGCTATCAAGTTACTAAAATTCAGAAGAAACACTGGTAGAAAGTAGTTAAACCATAAAAACTCCTCACCTCTGTGGCACATTTGGGTATAGGCCAATCCCATATTGCTTTTATTTTTTCTTCGTCCACATGGATCCCTTGAGAACTAACTACGAACTCCAAGAATATCAAACTTGTAGCCATGAAGCTGCACTACTTCAAATTGATGTATAACTCATTGGCTTGTAAAACCATCAACATTCCCGTTGATGTTTCATATGCTCAGGCTCACTCAAGCTGTAGATAAAATTGTCATCAAAATAAACAATCATGAACTTCCTTAGGAATGGTTTCAACACCTGATTCATCAATCTCATGAAAATACTAGGTGCATTGGATAGTCCAATGTTGGCCCAAGGGTACAATAACCGTTTTGTTTGATGATTTCAAAACTTATGTGTTATGAGGTACTAATTAAGTTCAAGTATTTTTGAGTTTACAGGTTTCAAGAGTTAGAGTTTTTTGCTTCACTCTTCCTCTAAAAGAAAGTATTGAAGTACTCAAGTTGATTCAAGCATGGGATTCGAGATCGGAAGGTTAGGACTTGAACTTTGAAGAAGCCCACTTGAAGAAGACTTGAAAATAGTTTAAACTCTTATAAGAATTTAGTATATTTAAGTTCAGAGCATTAGATTGGAAGGACAAGAAGTTCACATACAAAATAAGATTTTTCAAAAACTACTTTTCTTAAATTAGTTTTTGATAGACAAATTTTTTTCAATCAATTTCTATCTATATATGTTTAAATATGCTTCTTTGTTTAATTTTACTCAAAATATTTGCATTTTTATATAAGATTTTATAAAAATATCAAAGTTTTAGAAACTATTTTGAAAAAACATAAAATTATGACTTTTTTGGGCTTAGCCTGTCAACCGACCTCTGTGCAGAGCAAAATTTGTGTTCTGCACGGTTGAGCACTCGGTTGATCAGGCATGCACAGAGCATGCACTAGGCTTAAGTTCAGTAGTCGGTCGACTGACACACTGGCTCAGTTTAGGGTCGTTATGGTCGGCTGACCCTGCAGTCGTCAGGACTGACCTCAAAAGCTGAGCTCTGTCACCTCTTGGCCTGTTGATCGGAGCCAAACAACTATTTTGAAGTAGCCTTGGCTGGTCGACTGTGCGGTCGACCGTCAATCTGTCCAGAAAAGACAAGTGTCTTTTAAATGGTCATTTTTGAATTTACAATTTATCTAATTTTCAAACGGGTATATTTCACTTTATTAGTGTTTTATCAACTGTTTTAATGACTGATTTAGTTTTCTAATGATATTTTCCCTCTTCTTATAAATATGGGTCATTTGAGTGAGTTTTCAACTAAGAAAAATGAAGAAAAATTCAGAAAATTTGTTTGAAAAATTCAAGAAAAAATTCAATTTCAAATTTTCAAAGAGCTTTCATTTCCAATTATTTTCTGCAGGTGTTAAGCTTTCAAAGTTCAATCTTTTTACTGATATTTCTCTCCCAACTTCTTGAGCTTCAACTCTATGCTATAGGAAGTTATTATTTAGAGAGTTTGTGATCTTTGTGGTCAACAAGTGATTACAATCTGCATTTTCTTTATGCTCTCCACTTGGGTAGAGGATTGGTGATTGGAGTGAGGCTCCAAATTTTATGTGGATCCATTATTGTTGAGTCCTTAGTAGAGATAGTGAAAATCTTTCATTGCGGTGAACTCGGAGACGTAAAGCAAATTGCTCGAATCTCGAAACATATCTTTTGTGTTTGCGATTGCTACTTTCTCTGACTTTCTCTTACTCATATACATTTTGTTATTGCTCATGCTTGTTCATTGCTCTATTACTCTAGTTATTGGTTTACTAGTTTTGTTCTTTCAATCACGAAGGTAATTTTGCATCTCAACTCTTATTTAGGAGGAATATTAAGGAGAAGTTCAGAACTTTTCATGGAGTATCCAGCTTAACTTTTGGTTGTGAATTGCTGAATAGTTGTATCTTTAATTTATTATAGTATTACTTGTGTAGAATTACTAGTTAAGTTTTATTTTTGCATATTGTTTAACAAATCACCTATTCACACCCCTCTACGTAATTTTTATCAAAAAAGTATGACAATCAACTAGAAAAATCCCTCCGGAGTTTTGAAAGTTGTCTTTCATTCATCTCCTAGTCTAATGCAGAGATGATAACCACTCCCGAAGTCAATCTTCGAAAACATGTACAAACCTCCCAATCTATTAATATATCATCAAGTTAAGGTATGAAAAATCTGTAGCGAATTGTGATCTTGTTGACTGCTCTGCTATCTACACATATGTGCCAGCCTCCATCCTTTTGTGTTAAAAGAGCCGGTGCCACACATGGACTCATACTCACTCTTCAACCTTCTCATTTAGAACTTCACTCTTCTTAGGATTCATCCGGTAGTGTGAAAAATTAGGTAGATTAGTTGTACAAATAAGATCAATGTGGTGTTAAATATCTCTCATGGGCGGCAATCCTTCTGAAAGCTTATCATGAACAACTCCTTTAAACTCTTTAAATAATAGTTTTAACTTCTCGAGAATTCTAGCGGTTTGAGTAACTTATTCTTTGGCCGCGAAAGCAAATCTCCTCTTAGTCTCCTTTGATTCCACCAAAAACTCTCCTCGATTGCATAAGGATATAAATTTGGCTCTTTTTCGTTTGTAGATTTTGAAGTAGGTGGAATCGCCTTCATGGCAACTCTTTTGCCCTTCCAATTGAATATATAGATGTTTGTCTTCTCTCTGTAGGTGACATCATCATGTTACCATGGTCTCCCCAAAAGAATATGACATGCATCCATATCAATCACACTCAAGAAAAAGAATCAACACAGACAATGAAGCAAACAATACCGGCTAGATCTCGTTCTTGCGCCAACGAATCGTAAAAGATATCTTTAGGTTGAAAAATCACCCGAATCTACTGTCAAAGCACTCCAATCCACGAGCAAAAAGTAAACAACTCGAATCCCCGAGCAATTAAAAGAGAAACTGAATTTTATTGATAATCAAAGTTGAATACCAAACATAAAGATACAGTGACCTTAAATAAGCAAATAAAAGGAATACTATTCTAACTCGAAAACCTAATTATATGAACGAACAATAAAATCAATCAGAATTCAAATCAGGCTAAAAAAACTAACTCCTACTCAGAGTCGGATGGGGGTGACACGCACAGGGCTGTCGACAGTCATAGGACCCTGTTGACAGACTGTGTAGCCGCAACTCTCGAGAAACGACAGTGAATGCTGTTTGTCGACAACAATAAGACCCTATCAACAGGTTAAGTTTTGGCTGTCGACAGCACGGTCTGTCTAACTTATTTCTTCTCAATTCCGCTAATAATTTCATTACACATGCATTGCATGTGCGAAGAACATCCTTCTAGAAGAGGATTTGGATGTGAATATATATTTGGATTAAGAAAGGAAAAACCTTTAATTAGCCGGTTAAAATTAATACAATTCCCAAATAAAGTAGCAAGATCCAATGCAATGCGCAGGAATCACAAAAAACTTAGAAAAAATTGACAGCGAGGGCAGTTATTATTATTATTATAAAATTTAATGTTATAATTTTCCCAATGAGAAGTCAATATAATAAATGATTCTCTCTCTCTCTCCTCCTCTGTTCCTTTGCCTTCTCAGTTCAGAATTCATTCTTCCCTCCTCTCTTCTCTCAATGCATCCTTTTCTCTTTCACCCCGATCTCTCTTTAGCCCACAATAAATACATGTAAATTATTTAGAATTAGAAAGGAAAAGAATATATATACAAATAGTAGCAGTAGAGAGATTGAGATCATCATGGAGAGCTCCAATTGCGTGGGATTGATGGCGGTCGTCGCCATCTCCAGCAGCATCGCCATAGTCTCCCTTCAAGTCCATAAGCGCCTCGTCTCTGATTTCATGAAGAAGTTCCAATTTGAACTCAGTAAGTCTCTCCAAATTTTTTTAAAAATAATTTTTGGTTTATGTTCAATTTGATTTCTTACAAGAAAACCCAATTGGGCTGTTGGGTTTTCCTGCAATTTGTGTTTATTTTATTATTATTGTATTTTATTGACTGTTCTTGGAAATTTCCATGACCCTCAATTTGATAGGTGGAGGGCTAACTGCTGGTAAATTACAATAAGGTCCAAGAAGAAGGTGAGATTTGCTGCTGATGTGGTTGAGCCATCTTCAAACAATGAGGAGTACAGGAGGAGAGCAAATTCGAGGTTGATGATGGCCTAAATTCGATTCAAATTTGGTGTACATTTTATTTTATTTTTGATTAAAAGAGAAATTTCTAATTGTCAAGTAGCCCATTGCCTTTGTGAATTTGAATACTGGTGCAAGTTGGGAGTTTAGATGGGCTCTTTTTATTGTAATCTAAATGATGTAGATTTTGCCTAAGCTTTCTTGTCTTGTTTTTTTGTTGAATTGTGATGGCCAAGCCCTTGTAAGGTTTGTACAAATCCAAATCAAACCCAAGTTGAAAGGAACATCCTTGTATTTTTATTTTTATTTTTTTGTATTTTATAGTGAAATTGGATGCCCAATCAGGATTCGACTTTTGAGTTTTGTATGTTTATTATTTGTGATTCAAGTAAACCATATATAAATATACAATTCAAAAGGTTGGCACAAGTTGGAATTTGTTTGGGGAGTCTGATTTTGTTGGTTCTTTTCAGATGATGTCAAGGTTGCTATTTTGTATTAATCTTTGATTTACAAGTCTCTGATTTGGAGTAGTTAAGCCATTGTTGAGGCTGTTGGTTTCAACACCTAATGAGTTATACATGAACTTTTTAATTTTTTTTTTTTTTATCAAAAAGACAAAAGAGAAAGAAAGGAGAGGAAAAGAAACAAAAAAAAATTAAAAAACAAAGGGAGTATAAAAGACAACTTTCATGATTGAGATGGGCCTGCAACAGTCAATACACATTTTGTACCAAAGTTTTCTGTTGCTTGAGGGGTTCTTCTATGTTTGATATCAAGTGCACAACATTTATTAGTGACAATCTTTAGAATTTATAGAGGTTTTTGGATACTCTTCAGTTGGTTTTTTTTTTCCCACTTCCTATATTTCCTTTGTCGGAGATCATCATAAGATGACAGACTCAAACTAAGGGGCCGTTTGTTTCGCGTAAAACTCAAAATTCGTAAATGGCTTACTACCCAGTTACAACTATGGCGTTTGTTTAGATCGTAATTCGTAAAAGACTTACGTAACTCAACTAACACTCACTTGCAACCCAGTTACCACTCACTTACAGCCCAGTTACAGTTAATTTTGTGGTCATACAAATTTGTATTATTTTTTTATATTAATATTAAATTTTTTTAATATTTAACTTTTTTAATATTTATTTGCAGTATTAAATAAAATCACCAAATAGTTAATTTTGTGGTCAACTTTTTCACTTACGACTTATACATTACTACAACCAAACACCGTAAAGTACAATACACTTTCCCACTTTACAATTTTATATTACCAACCAAACACCGTAAAATTTACATACATGTAACTCATTTACAATTGTAAAAGACTTTACCAATTACAACTACGAATTACGGCCAGTTACGCAACCAAATAGACCCTAAGTTGGAACAAACAACTCTCGATTTGTCAACAGAGAAAATAAACTTTGGCCTTTTACCCATTGATTTCCTTGTAAAACTTCTTTTATCAAATTCTACCCCTTGTTATGACAGGCCAACAACTAGTAAAATATAGTCTCTCACAGATGAGGTTCTGGTCGGTCTTGAATTCGTAAGAGCTCCGCTCACTCACAGGTCGTCTGTCCGTGTCTTATCGCCGATATATTTATATTATATTTAATTTTGATCGCTTTGACTACTGATCAGGTTTTGAATTTGCTCATCAGTGATCGCCAGTTGAATTGCGTGTGCAGTAATTTTCTAACCCAAAAAAAAAACTAATAAAATATAAATAACTTACTTATAACTTGTGGCAATAAATATTAGAAACACAAACATAAATAATAAAGATTGATATGAAAACGAGGTTGCACAACATTTCAGTGCACATCATCTGCATACAGACTCCTGACAGTTAAGATCCACTATAAATTTTGAAACAAGAAGAAAAATACAACATTAACATGAAATTAATAAATGAGAAACAAGTACTTCATAAAAAATGCATATCCAACTTCACCCGAAATTATTGGTTGTGAATAAGTAGTAAATATTAAGACCATTGCCACCTCAGACCATTCAACGATAATACATTCATTTGTGTAACTGTTTTTTTTTTTTAAAAAAAAAACAGACATCATGTCAGAGAAAGAAAACTTTCAGAGGGATCTAATACGTGTATTTGACGAAAAGAACGTGACTTGGAGATATTATTAGAAAATAAATAAATAAAGTTTCTAATTGTACCTAACGAACATGTACTCCTACATTTTTCATTCATTTTTAAAAGATGTGGGTCCTCACATAAATGTATTATTTTTTATATCGTGTCCTCACAAAAATATCATGTTTCTGAGTTTTTATAAGACAACGATATGATCGCAGTCCTCACAAAAATGCATTATTTTTTGTCTTTATAGGACTGCGACAATAATCATAATTCTCATTATTATGACGTGTTTCTGAGTCTTTATATGATTGCGATCATGATTGCAATCCTCACAAAATATCTTATTTTTTTTAGTTTTATTAGGTCTGTGATCATGATCACAATCTTCACAAAAACACAAATTTTCAGCTTATATTAGTACTGCGATAATGATCGCAGTCATTATAAAATGTCATAATTTTCGATTAGTAAAAAGACTATGATCATAGTTGCAGTCTTCGAATAAAAGACTGACATAATTGCATTCCTCACATAGGACTGCGATCATGAGTCGCAGTCCTCATATCAGCATCGCCATTATCGGCAGACACTCGTTCATCGGCATCAAATAGTCGCCATTTTTTCTAGAGCTAAATACAACATCGATCACAAAAAAAAACAGAACTTATCACGAACACGAGTAAACGAGATCTGTAAAAGGTCGATCTCATAAAATATAAAAAAGGGGTCAATTTCAAAAAGTCTAATTTCTCGGTCAAAGTTGAGTGGAGAGCACTGTAGAGAACGATGTGAAAGGATAAAAGAGAAAATGAAAATATATAAAGAAGTGATAGTTGAGAGGAATCAATTTATGCTAACATAGATGAGGTTGTAGTGACTAAAATTATGAAGCTGAGTTTTTTTCTAACTATAAAACAAAGTAGGCTGTTGTAGCGAAATTTTTTTTTTCCCAAATTTTGAGAGGAAAAATAAATAGAAAAAATATATAAAAGGCACAAGTTTATTGAAGAATATTGTTTTCCGTTGAAGGCAGTGCTCATTATTTTAAAACCTAAATATAAGAAACTTGGTTAATTAGATAGGACATAGGACGACAAAAGAGGAGACATTACTGGGCTCCAACACACTAGGGATGAGAAAAAAGAGAGAGAATGGGATTTTCCCTCACATCAGAAAAAGTAAAAATAAAAATAAAAATAAAATAATAAAATTTGAAGGTAAAGGAATCAACCACTTCACATACGATTCGTCGATTCCCATTTCGAGGTTTCTTAATTTGTGCTTGATACTTTTAGCTACACAATTATGAAATATCAAAATGAGCTCAAACCAAGTTCGAAAACTCTAATTTAGGCCCATGGGCTCTTAAATGGATGAAGATCCACAAAAGGCCCAAGAGGCTGTTGTCAATAGTTTTCAGTTGCAAGCGTGTGTAACGTGCTACTGTGCTAGTCCACTGGCAGTGGCAGGCCATAGATCTATTAAAAAGTTATTAAAAAGTAAATCTATTTAGCACATACTATTAGCAATTAAAATTTTTTTTTTAACTTTATCATCTTTCTAGTATATACTTTCTAAACAAAAACAAAATTGTATTAAAATCTTACTATTTAATAAATTTCATTTATATTTCACACACATTTGCAAATGTCCACAAATATTTTCAAACAATAAACATAGAGCTCTTCATCTCCAACAAAATTTTCTATGTGATAAACAATGCAAATCTAATGCAAGAAATTAGGCCCTAATCTAGCTTGAGAGAACATCTATAAGTTTGACTTGTTAACTAAATAACTAAACCAAAGGGATGGGAGTGTGATGAGCTTGATGTATATGTGATTGTGCGCATGCCCAATGGAGGCCAACAGGCTTTCTCAATTATATATATGAAATTGTTCACTAGGGGAACTATTTCACACACGCACACAGACTTGTATAGTTTCGAAAGGATTTGAGCCCGAATTCTTTCCACTCAAATATCAACATCCGATATTCAAATACAAGATTCACTCCGTTAAAGTTGATCTATATTATTTAAAGTAACTAAAAATAAAAAATCAAGTGTTTTTGAATACTTTTTGCTCATCCATCAAGCGACGTAAAATGGACGGCCGAGAGTAGTGAGTTGGTTAGATTTATGTCTTTAGACATATAAATTCTCGATCCGGCCTTTTGATGATGATCTAAACATTTAAAAAACCCTACTACTAATTTTTGTTAAGTTTCAAATATTTTACACCGTTAAACTAACCAACTCACTATTTAGACCGTTCATTTTTTCCTACTTGATGCATGGGCAAAAAGTATTTAAAATACTTAATTTTTGATTTATAAATACTTGAAATAAAATAGATCAACTTTAATGAAATGAATCTTGTATTCGGATGATGTATGGTTGTATTTGAGTGGGAATGATTCGTGCTCGAAACCTTCTGGAACTACACATGTCCATCTCTCGAGATAGACTTGTGTAGTTACAGAAGGATTCGAGACCGACTCCTTCCCACTTAAATACCAACATCCGAATTTAAATATAAGATTCACTCTGTTGAAGTTGATCTATATTATTTAAAGTAACTAAAAATAAAAAATCAAGTGTTTTGAATACTTTTTGCCCATCCATCAAGTGGCGCAAAATGGACGGGCAAAAGTAATGAGTAGGTTAGAACTATGTCTTTAGACATACAAATTCTCGATCCGGTCATTTGATCATGATCTAAACTTATAAAAAACCCTACAAACCAATTTTTTTTAGGTTTCAAATGTTTCACATCGTTAAACTAACCAACTCTCTATTTAGGCCGTCCGTTTTTTTTTCCTACTTGATTCATGGCAAAAAAATATTGAAAATACTTGATTTTTTGTTTATTGATACTTGAAATAATATAGATGAACTTCAACAAAAAAGATCTTGTATTCAGATGATGTATGATTGTATTTGAGTGGAAGTATTTGGGCTCAAATTCTTCCGAAATTACACAAGTCTCTCTCTCTCTCTCTCTCTCTCTCTATATATATATATATATATATATATATATATATATATATATATATATATATATAGTAATGATCCGGTAAAAAAACTAACTTAGGTGAGAAGATGAGAAAGAAACATTGGAACTGTCAGATTAATTTCTGGGTGGTTGAAATTAGATTTGGAGGAAATAAAAGTAAAACCCAAAAATTAAATTAATCAACCCAAAACTAATTTAACCAACCCAAAATAATCCTACCGCTTCTGTGCTTCCTTCTCATCTTCCCACCTAAGCTAGCTTAGGTGTATATATGTATATGTATATATACGTATGTGTGTGTTTCTATATATATGGGTAAAGTGTTTCTAGTAGTTCTTTTAATATTACAATCTAAGGAGGCGGCTTAAAATGTCAACGTCTTGATTTTTTTCATGATCCGACTGCACGTTGACATCTTTATATTCTAAAATGTACACATATAAAAAAATCAAGTGATTTGGAGTCCGTTTACTCATTGATTTAATTGTTTCATTTTTTCTACTGTTAATAAACTGTTAATGTTTGAACCAAAAAAAATAGAGTAAACGAACTCAAAATCCCGTGATTTTTTATATGTGCGCATTTTAGAACGTGAAGATGATAATGTGTGGTCAGATCGTGAAACAATCTGGATGTCGGAGTTTTAAGCCATCTTCTTAGATTGTAATTTAAGAAGATATATTAAGAACACTTTATATATATATATATATATATATATATATATATATATATATATATATATATATATATATATATATATTTAATTAATCTTTTAGATAGTAATAAGATATCTACAAACAAAAACAGTGCTATCCACTTCTGCTAGATTAATAAAATTGATATCAGAAGAGCTTTTTCCAAGACTTTTTTTAATAGAATTTTTTATCCAGCGCACCCAATTCCAACTTAATTTAATTTAATTTACTTTCGTTTTATTATGTTTGTTTAATTCAAAATACGTTGCCGAAATGGACTGCTCGTCTGCAGACACTGGAAAACTTGAATACTTGGTTTCAATGCTTGCGTGTGAGCAACTAATTAAGCACGTCCAAGATGATTGCGTGTGTGTCATTAAAGTTTAAAAACAAGTCCAATTAATTTGAAGATTTTATTTTTATTTTAAGGCAACTGTTTGTTGATATAAGTAGCGAGAAGCTGCCTTTGCTTGACTCTTTATTTTTAGAAAAGTGGAACTAATGTGTCTTCATCTGATCACTGACGTGGCACTGATTAAAGCCGGCACAAAATGATTAGAGTAGTAAGTTTTGTTTAATTAATTTAATTTTGGGGGTTCGTTAAGATTATGACACGCAATTAGACAAAGAAATTCCGCATGGATTGCATTACAATCATGCGGTTTTAATCATTGTGTGCGGTTTCATGTCGTCATCTTCTTTGTCCTTCTTTCGCTTGGGTCCTTGATTTTTTTTAAAAAATAAAATTTTAATTTAATATTCTTTATATTTTTAAATTTTAATAGTTAGTGTTCATGTTGCATCTCTCTTCTTACGCCCACGAATCACTAATGCAAAGTATGTAACGATTTTAAAATCTTTCCTCATTTGCAGGAATGGCTATCGGTGTGGGCCTGTCCAGAAAATAGGATCAACTCTGACTTGTTGTGGTGGAGATTTTCCATCACGAGCAATCTGACGATCGATTCTCACCACAAACGAGAGAAGAGTTAAATGTGAATTTAGAGTGCGAAGAAAAATAAAGCACAACACAAAAGAGACACAAAATTTTTATGTGAAAACTCAAATCGGAAAAAAATTAGAGGAGAAGAGAAGAATCCACTATAATCTTTAGGTTAGAAGAATTATATGGATTCAATGCAGAGTTTCAGTCCTGGGCGTTTTCTTCTGGGGAGAGGATCTCCTTTCTTACTGAGGAGAACTCCATTTATACTTGATCTGATCTGTGTGCATGGGGGCGGATGGTTCGGACGTGATCTCTGTAACCGCATGATCTGTACGTGTAAATTTGCTGTAACGACTGTGATTGTTGTCGCTGGATTGTTGGGATTGCATGCAGAAAATTCAATCTAAGTCCATAAATGCTCAGGGTAGAGGGCATTTCACGTTATGAATGTGGGGGGAGGTAAGGTTGCGTAACTGAAAGCGAAGATTAAGGATGATATGTTTTCATGACGTAACTAAAGACGAAGATCAATGATGATCTGTTACTAAAGTTATCTTGTATGGAGCTGAAATCTCGGAAAAGAGGTGAACTCCAGGATAACTGGAAGCATTGGAACTACCTGGGTGGAAGTATCCTCGAGACGAGGAGCAGCTTCTGGAACGGCTCCGAAGTAGCGGAGGATTTTAGTTGCTTGGACACGTGTCATGATCCTGTGTAGGTCAGATTTTGACCACTACACTCGTGCTCATTGTTACGTAATAAAGAAAAATAAAGATTATAATTGAACAAATATATGTTACACTCTACCTAAAAATTAATGGAGATCAATTCTAAAATCAATTGGAATGTATTAATAAATGGTAAAGTTTTAACATATTATTAATTTAGGCTTGTGTCATGATTTTTTATTTAAAAATATTAGAGTTATAACTAATATCTTCTTCTATTCAGATCTTTCAATACATTTAATAATAATATATTAATTAATTCAAATGTCCAAAAACATTTGAGAAATCATATTTTTAAAGTTTTCAGTTTAGATTTTAAATATTCAATATTTTTTAAATTACATTGATATGATAAAAGTCTAATGTTACTCTGTTACGCTTACACTAAAAAAAGATCTTACATTCGCCACTATATATAGTTATTTTCTCAGGGATGATTGGTGAAGTATTTGAATTGGTGGAAAAAAGTGACCCTCCAAATTCTTGAGGGTTGGGAATGAGGATTTTTGACACATAATATACAAAGGCGTGTTTGATGACTGCAAAATTAAAATTTTATTTAGATTTTGTGTCGATTACTTATTTTTTCATAACTTATTACTTGCTAACCATAGCTTTATTTAGCTTAGTAAGTTCCACAAGTAAGTTATTAATTAACAATCGAATTTGGGAACAAATGGGACATCTTAAATTGGTTCTAGTTTAAACACTAAAGTACCTGACATTAAGATATTTATAACCGTTTTTTATATTTATATTTGCTTATTTATTTACTGTAGGGATTCTCAAGTTTTTATTGTTTTATTTCTTTCTTTCTTTTCCCCAAAATATTAGGGTTAAGAAAAACTGGCACCCAAAGTGGACATGTGGAAATAGTCAATAGATGCTTTGCTGTTTTCTCCAATAAAACTAAATAAAAACAAGTTAATAATAATAATAATAATAATAATAATAATTATTATTATTATTATTATTATTATTATTATTATTATTATTATTATTATTTGAGTGTGTGGGATCCAAATGGATGACTTAACTATTTCTTATCTGCTTGAATGTTGTACTTTGATTGAAGGTTTTTTTTGCATGATCATGAGCTTCACCAAACACAGGCCAACTTACTACCACCCAAAATAAGAATACACAGACCAACTTGCTGCCGCCTATTAGCTCTCTCTCGTGTGTCAGCTACTCCTTCCCAAAACCAGATGACTCATTACCACTTTGTTCTCTAGATTTAATTATGGATAATAAAACAAATAATAATTGGAAATGATTAAATTATGTACATCTTTAAGGGGCCAAAGTTGCAAGTTTGAACTTTATAAAGTCTGCGAATTTTCTTGTAAAATTGACACTTCTATAATTGCTGAGAATTATAGCTAAGCAAAGAGACAACTTATTTACTTTGCAAAATAAAAGAAAAGAAAAGAGACAACTTATTTATATCCATGCTAGAAAAAATGCATGTGTTATACACGTGAAAACTTTTTTCGTGCTTAAGCTCTACATAAGACCATGCTTTCCTCTCTGTCACTAAAATTAAGAGAAATATTTTGTCCATTCGCCTTATAAGATTAAGCAAATTACATGTTTGTGCAAGAGATAATTAGGTGGGGCTCGCATGATCCAATTAATAATTTCGTGCACAAAGAGCTTATTGTTCGTGTGAAATTTTTTGGGCCAATTATAGAAAACATGCTACACTTTCAATGGTTTGTTAAAAAAAAAAAAAAAAAAATCCCGGTCTTGTTATGCTCTATTAAAACAATCTTATATCACTGTAAGATTTGATAGTTTATAAGTGTACAAGATGTTTTCTACCAAAATTTGAATAATACAAGCGTGATATTCATTAAATCTAATAAAACAAGTAGATTTTGTGCTAAGTCTTATTACTCTGACTCTAAATTTTCAACTCCGAACAAAATTTTTTTTATTTTGAATGAGTTATGAATGAACATATGCTACGATTTTCCCACCCTCCAAAAAAAAAAGTGATATTAATCATCATTCTGTTCCTGAATTCAAATTATTCTCTCTCTCTCTCTCTCTCTATATATATATATATATATATATATATATATATATATATATATATATATATATATATATATTTCTCTCCCTGTAAACTTTTAACTCATAGTAATTTTACAATTATCCAAACAACTAATTAAAACCTGATTTTCAACTCATTTACTATTTATTTCCAAAAACTTTTAACTCTGACCCTCTGACTGGTGCAGCCAAAGAGAATTCGACAACAGATGAAAAATCAAATCAAAACAATTTTGTGGGCCAACCATGCTCCCAGACCAGCACATCAATCTCTCGGGATCTGCCCCACTAAAAACCAATGATGAGTCAGCCACAGTATTATGATAATAAGAAAGGAAAATTTCACGTAAGCCCCTTCACATTTTCAAAGATTATAACATAACTATCCTAACGCTGTCCCTTGTTTCTATCCCACTCCTACACTGGTATCTTTTGTAAGAAAAATTATCTTTAGATACACGATATTTGTGTTTTAGGGTTTGGATTTGAGATTTATGTTTTCTTATTTGTTTAGTTGTTTTAGGTTTATGTTATTTATGTTAAAATTTGATTTTTGTCAATGTCAGATAACATGTTTGTGACAAACTAATTTGATAATAAGAGGTAATTTTTGTCATAATAAAATTAAAGTAACAGCAAAGATCATATTATGACTAGTTGATAGATGAAAGACAATAACATGGGATTGAAATGAAAATAAAAGAGAGTATTGCGATCAATCTAAACTTGAGAGTGATTATATGATATTCTTTTAAATAAAAGGGGGTTATCTGAAATTTTTCCCATATGATAACAATGGATGACTCATAGCTGGAGGGGGTGGAAAGGCCTTAGGGCCAGTGGAGGACCAAGAAAGGACTGGAGGACACCTGCACGTGGGGGAGGGGATGTGTAAGGACGCTGACACGTGTGAGTCAGGGATCTGGGTGATGTCCAGGTTCTCCGGTCAATGGTTGAAGGTCCCACGTGCCAGGTCATGAGGTCGGCTATGTTGTGGAACAGAATAAGATCCTTTATGCCTTTACGTGTCTATTTTTATCTATGACCAATAACATATGGCTAATGTTAATTGTATTATTGATATTCTATTAAATTAAACTATTATTCGATTGAAAGATGAGTCAGACCAACAATTTGTGAGTGTAAACCTTACATGTCAGTCTAATAGTCTAATTGTTAGTTCTAGGAATCAATCTGACAACTAATCAATGTCACCGATCTAATTGGTCAGGTCGGTGAATATCAGGTGAAAGGTTTTCCGTTCAATAGAATGTTCCTTAATTACAGAAACACCTTTTAATTACCTTCCTTGGTGAAACACCAATTAAACTGGTATACGTCAGTCTCAATATACCGTATATCAGTACAACCCCTATATAAAAAAATTAATTTACTTATACAGTAGTTGGAGTGAGGTACGTTTATAGCGAATCTATTTAAGACAATTACGTCCCCCGCTACGGTACTAACGGGTTACTGAACGCTGGTGTCCCAAGATATAACACTCCTTCACGGTATTTGGATAGCACTACCAAATCACCGTACGCTCGAACCGTAGTTAACCAGTATCTTCACATGATTATCAAAGCACCAGGACCAAGATAAATCTCAGAGAGAATATTTGTCTTTACTTTGGAGGAACACCCACTGTAGAGAGGGAGATAGAAGAATATTCTTCTTTGAAAGTCACAAATTCTGACAACAATTTTATTAAAGAATCTGTTTAATTTTTCTGAGCTTTCTTTCAGAACGAATTTTTCTTCAGAATCTGAGTTACTTCTTTACTTTCAGTTCGAAATCCGAGATGCAGAAGAAGAGAGAGAGAGGGATGCTGCGAGTTTTCTTTTCCGTTTTGAGTTGAAATATGAAGAATTAAATGTGAATCTTTGAGTTGAATTACGGCGAGATCCGTTGATAGAATCAATTGGATAATGGTTGAAGCGTGTTCTCCTTCTATTGGGGATGAATGTGGCATGTTCAAATGTTCAATTCCTACTTCGAATGAATGAGATATTCAAGTCTAAAGTTTACCTAATTCAAAAATCAAAAGGAGACTAAAGGTAATTAAAAGCATTTAGTCCCACATTGATCATGAGATGGAAGTTTGAAGTGTTTAAATAGAGAAAAATGGGAACAAAGGGTGTGCCCTTTGGTTACTTAGAGTTTTCGCGCGCGATTAGGGGGAAACCATACCCAAAAGAGCGCGGCGGTCGGCTAGAGCCGGTGCTGGAGCCTGCTTCCCGGAGCCCAAAGCTTAGGTTTAGGTTATCAGAAACACAGGAAAAACAAAGGCTCAGGCTCAGAAAATCTGTTATTCTCTCAGAAATTTTTCTTGATCCTGCTGCTACAATAATATTGTGAAGGTACTATAAGGTTATACTGATATACCTTACTTAGCAGGGGACATGATTGTCTTAAGTAGATTCACTATAAGGTTATACTGATATACAATATATTGAGACTGACTTTTACGAGTCTAATTGGTGTTTAATCAAGGAAGGTAATTGAAAGGTGTTTATGTAATTAAGGAACATTCTATTGAACGAAAAACCTCCCACCTGATATTCACCGACTTGACCAATTAGATCGGTGACATTGATTAGCTGTCAAATTGATTCATAAAAATAACAATTATTTTTATCGTTGACTCCAAAATATTTCTACATTAGATACAATTTTTCAGTCAAGTTGGAGCCACTTAGAAATTGTACTCTTAATTTATAAATTATACTTTAAATAGGAGTAAACTATTATTATAATTATTATCAATGTTTGTGCTTACTACTATATTGCTACTGCTATAAATATTATTAAAAATTAAATTCTAATATTTTCATATTTTTAGAGTAAAATAACTATAATTATTGTGTACAAATTATTAAATATGTAAAACATTTGATTAGAATTTTGAGTATTTAAAAATTTTCTAGATAAACTCCAATAGTTTACTTAGAACATATAACCTTAAAATTTATTATATACTATCTAAAAGAAATAAGAAAATTTTAACGTCCAACATACTAAATTACATTCAATTAGAAAGTTTGTTTTGATCATATATATTATCTTTTTTAAAATTCTTATTGAATTGGCATTTTTATTTGTCAGTCTTTTTTATTAGATATTTAATTAAACTTACATTCTAATTTAATGAGCTTTCTTTTTAATTAAATAAAATAGTTTGAGCAACAAAAGTAAGAATCAGACAAATTAAGAACTTGTTTTTTGAGTCATTATTATCTGATATATTGGTCAGGTTTCTTGTCTTTTCCTATTTCTTTTCTGATTTTTCTATATAGAGCATGTTTGGTTAAAAATGGGGAAGTAAGGAAAATTATTTCTCACTTTTCTTATTTGTTTGTTTGTTGTGAATCGAAAATGAAAAATAGAAAAACTCATTTTTCTTTTTCCTTTTCTATCTTACACATCAACATTATAACTTTCGTACTTCTAGAGTGTTACAGTTAATTTTGATGTTATGTAAATCTCATTTGTTGTTCAATTACAATCATAAAATGTCACTTTAGAATTAATTTTTAATTTAATATATTTTATGATCAATTTTGTGATTAATTTTTTCACTTCCACTTTCACATTATTAATCACATCGAAAAATATAATATATTGTTTCACTTTCACTTACACATTACAATTAAATACTGAAAAATTGTACAAATATCATATTCTCATTACACTTTTATATGTTTCATTCTTATTTCCTACTTATGTCTTTTTCTTCTACTTCCGTCAACCCAGACAGATCCTAACGAGGACCGTGGTCGGGCTTCAATCTAATAACACTCGTAATTCTCATGGTTAGTCAAGACTTACCGTTGAACCCATTTTTATTTGATAATCCACATCTTTTGTGGCTAAACGACAATTTACTGCCAAAATAATTATATTAGACTCTTCTAGAAGACGTCACTTGAGCGTAACCCATGGGAGCATGAAACTCGCGAATATTAGGGACGCGGTCTTAGTCTCTGCACTCCAGAGACTTCCCGCAAAATTAGTCTCAATTTATACTTCACATTAAATAAGAAAACGTATTGTCCTCATTATATGCAAAATAACCCCTAACAATTAAACGCCCTTTCAAGTAACGCAAAGACCAACACCAATAAAAAGTTACAAACTCTAGCGGGATCTAACCCCCCTAATCCTTACCATTAAATTTAAACTTATTTTAATTTAATCCCCTCATATCTCCCCCTCTATATAATCTCACCCTTAACACTCTCTCTCTCTCTCTCTCTCTCTCTCTCCAGTTTTCAAAGCGACGCCTCTCATTCCTCTTGCCTCGCTCAACCGTTCAAAATTCCCCTCCCCCAGTGCCGCTCGCTCCGCCGAATAATTCGCACAACTCCCCCGATTCATTCACCCGAACTTTTCACCTTCTATAAAACGCCCCCTCTTTCCCTCTTCTCACCACGCGCTTGGACCCTCTCCGATCGCCAACGGCGTTAGCGTTCCCCATCCTAACGCCGCCAGTTATCCCCTCGTTTCTTGAAAATGTTAAAGAAACGGATCATGCGAACTTGATCCTCACCGATCGAATCGATGACGTTCCGCGCTCCTTCGCCTTCGCCTTCGCCTCCGCCGTCGTCGACTGCCAGATCGGCTTCCGCCGGAATCGTCAGCCCCGCCCGCCTCGGCCGGCAGCCGATGATCTTGAGGGAACCGGCGAAGCCCGCAGCCAGATTCGGCGAGATCGCCGGCAGCACCGCCGCCGAGTGCGCGGCCATCTGCTGCTGTTTCCCCTGCGGCGTCGTCGGCCTCGTCGTCTGCGCGGTGGTGAAGCTTCCGGCGGCGCTCTGCCGGCGGGCGTACATAAAGAGGCGGCGGCGGCGGCGAATCGCCGCGCTCAAGAAGAAGGCGGCGATAAAGACTCCGGCGGCGGTGTCCAGTTATGACGAGAGAGACTTCGAGAGCCTGGCGATTAAGGAGGAGTGGGGGATCCCGATGGCGTCGCCGTCGCCGGAGGTGGCTGCGATGGAGAGGGAGATGTGGGCGCAGTTTTACGAGACGGGTTTTGGAGGAGTCCGTCGCAGAGGGAGGGATCTGTAAAAAAATAAAAGTATAGGAGTGGAAAGGCAAATTAAGAAACTTTTGTGTGGTTCCCTCGTGTAAAATTTTTTATTGTCATGGGTGTTTTTAGAATGATGCTTCTTGACGAGTTGCAATGGAATGAAAATATCTTTCGTAGCATGTAGGAGTTTGATTGACTCCAATATCACCATCCATACATCTCTCAGCCTCCCTTCAACAGTAGAGGAAATTTATGAGAATTAGCAAGGCAAGTGACCGGTAAAAAGAATGTCGTAGGCTCAACTCATGCTCTACTTAAATTGTGAAAAAAAAAATTTACTTTCACACATTTGGGAGGGGTAAGAGAGACCCACGTAATGCTAAAAAAATTTGTCAACAGTGAAAACTCTACTCATAAGCAACAATGGAATATAAATGTGGTGTGAAGAAAAGCAATGTTGAATTGTAGTAAATATTAAGGGGGGAAACAGAGAAACTTTTGATTAAAAGATCACAAGTTTACAACATATTGTTAATATTATCGAAGAAATTTCTTTTCAAATATCAAATCAATCCAATCTTTCGTAGATATTAGTGGGGAAAAAGATTGATATAGGTATAATAGACAGCAACCTAACTATATTATTGAAGACAATGATAAAATAAAATAAAACGAGATAATCAAGCTTTTCCTTCACAAGTAAATTTTCTAGACCGAAAAGAAGAATAGAAAGATCGTTGGCTCAGTACCTTTCAACCAAACAAATGCAGATGATGCTTTTCTCTAATGTGGATGCCACTAGAATTGGTTTTCCAGCACAAATCTGTGAGCAACCAAATTACTCTTTATGGATCCTAGAATCTGGAAGAAAGTATTACCTGGAATTAAAAAATTTCCCTACAAAAATGTTTACTTCAAAACCTAGAAGAGTTCTAAGAGTATTTTTCAGTATAAGGGTCCCATTGACTATGTAAAATGACTGTAGAAACTTTTCTAAGTTTTGATGTCCCATTGTTTCTTAGCACAAATTAGCACTCACTGAAGAAGGATTTTGGTCAGGGAGAAAAAAAATGTGGTTATTCAATGTATTACCGACCAAGCTCTCTCTCTCTCATTCTGGGGAGACAAGGGATGCAATTGAAATGAATATATATGTATATAGGGAGGGGGGAGAGAGAGAGCGCTTTGTGTCCTTCTAAAAGAATTTGAGCCCGAATCCTTCCCACTCAAATTCAACCATTATTAGCCATACTAGAAAGGACGCCCCGCCTATTGAAACAGTTTAAATTATTAAATGCCCCTGCGGTAAAAGCCAGTGGATCTGTATAGTTTATTATTTTTTTATATTTCTGACGTTAGTTAATATTGTCAGAATTATCTTTTATAACTGCGACCAATTTCATCAAATCACGAAACTAATTTGAATGCTTCTTTATTAATTTTTTTTATTTACTAATTTGAAATTTACTGATTTTGAATATAGTCGCAGTTTACTTTTTTTAGCATGTAATGTATAAATTATTATTATTTTTTTTTACATATTGAATGCGGATAAGGACTGCGACTATGATCGCAGTGCTTAACGAGAGCAAGTCGTGGACGTTTTTTTTTTGCTAGGTTAAATGTAATAATGGTGACTAAGAACTGATACTATAATCGCAGTTTACGTATTATTTTATATATTTGTTTTTCACTGTGACTGTTGTCTCAGCCGCCTATAAACTATTAAATTTTTTTACATATAGCATGCGATCAAGGACTGCGACTATGGTCGCAGTACTTACGACAGCATTTTTTGTGAATGAATTTTTTGCTAAGTTAAATGTAATAACGGTGACTAAGGACTGATACTATAGTCGCAGTTTATGTATGGTTTTATATATTTTTCTCTTTACTGTAACATTGTTAGGTTAACATTACTCCGTTGACAGTGTCTTCATCAACTCTCCAATTGAGCTCACCTTCCCTGGGGGTACCAATTCAACCCGTTACTTTCTTTTATAAAGTAGCAGGTCCACCAAAAATTATCTTATCTCTGTCAAGTTAATATCACACCTCTGACAGCATTATGGGGTTCCTGAAATAGGATCTTTTCTCCACAAAATTTGACTTGTTAAAATTTTCATCATAGTTTTGATAAGCCAAAGATCCTTTGCTTCTATGTGTCTGACCAAAAAGAAACAAAAGAGTTCAAGACAATAGACGAGGTAAAAAGAAAAGTGTCACTTTTATTTATATCCAAGCATATGAAAGTGATACAAAACGCTCTCTTATACAATAAGATTGAGTGTTACAATACAAGAGAACAAAGGAAATCCCTTTTCTCAAAACCCTAGCAAAATGCACCCGAAGACGAAAGAGAGACTAATGATGGCTCTCTCGAAGATTGTTGCCATTTATAGGCACAGCGATTCGCAAAGATACGCGGCGCTTGGCTCGATTGACTCAACGGCGAATCTCTTTTGACGCGTGGACAGCGCATTTAATACAGCGTGAAGTTCGCACGCCAAAAAGAAGGTGTCCCGTCGGCTAGGGGTGGCAGACGGGTCGCGACCCGCCAGACCCGACCCGACCCGACCCGGAGTTAGCGGGTTTGGGTTTGGGCTAATTGGGTTTGGATCGTAATCGAGTCGACCCATCTGACCCGATTATTAAATGGGTCGGTCGACCCGAACCCGCCAGACCCGCCAGACCCAATTATTCTCTCTCCTCCTCGGCCTCCTCCCCTCCGATCTCCTCCACCGCCGCCACCGCCTCCTCCCCTTGACTTAAATTAAATTGTCAAAAAATATGCGCGAGCCCAATTTCGAACCTGTGACCTCTAGTGTATGAGTTTAGTGTGATGACCAACCATGTCACCAAACAATTTAGTAAAATAGCGTAAAGAAATTGTATTTAAGACTTAATAATCGTGTCAAATGGGTCGGGTCGGTCGGCCCGATTAAGTCTGGGTCGGGTCTGGGTCTGAATTTTTGACCCATATAATAAACGGGTCGGGTCGACCCGACCCGATTATTATATGGGTCGAGCAGTAATTGGGTCGGGTCGACCCGACCCGACCCAATTGCCACCCCTACCGTCGGCTCCACAGGACACGTGGCAGTGCACTCATGGCATGGCACGGATTCGCACCCAACAGCCGCGCCTCTTCAATGGACGCATCCCTTCAGCACGGCCATAGTTGCGTCCAGAAAGTCGCGTCTTTACTCAAAAAAATGCGTCCCTCCGAAGTTCGCATCCTTTCAATCCGGCCTAGTATCTCGTCTGCCTTGTGGAATATCAGCCGCGTCTTTAAAGCAGTACTATCCCTGCGTCCCAAAAGAGCTGGCGTTCAGTCCTTACTTCTGCAAATCAGTTCAACAGTACACTGGCACAAGCAGACGACCGTCCACTCCTGGCTTTAAAGTGCACCCGCGACAGACTTAAAGCAATCGGAGAGGTTTAGACATCTAGACACTCAACACGATCAACTTTGGTGGCTTCAAAGAGTTCCACAGTACACTCACGAAGACCATACCCCATACAAGATCAAACCCGGAGCATTGGCAGTCCAGTCACAAGGGTGAGCTCAGATAGAGTCCAAAGTATTTCGAAATCCGTCCCACTTAACTGCGGAATGTCGAAAAGTTTGGAGGGGGTTCTATAGGCTGTATAAAATCACTAAAAGACAAGCCATTAAAAAGCAGAATTCCAAGTTCTAGACGCAAAACTAACTTTGGCCGCGTCTCAGCAACACTAAGGCGCGTGGGTCGAAACCCGCGTCTCAGCAGCTCCAAGGCGCGTGGGTCGAAACCCGCGTCTCAGCCGCTCCAAGGCGCGAGAGTTCAAACCCGCGTCTCAGCATCAAGGCGAGGCTCGGCAGCCGCGTCTCAGCCAACACTGCAGCATCAAGGCGCGTGGGTCGAAACTCGCGTCTCAGCAGCTCCAAGGCGCGTGGGTTGACACCCGCGTCTCAGTTGTAACCGTCCCGGTTTCGGGGCCAATCACGGCCCACATAACGGGGAAGGTTAGCCCCCATTATGGAGTGTTTTTAGGAGGCACGTACGCCCCCTGAAACCCCTATAAATAGCCCCGTCGCTATGAAGAAGGGGTCGAAAATTTTCGGTCAGAGGATTTGAGAGAGAAAGAGAGAGAGTTAAACTCTTCAGAAAACTTGCTGTGTTCAAGTTGCTCTTTGCCTATCTTCTCTTTGAGAGTTTTGATAGACAGAGCTGAGTTACTCCATCTACCACCCGAAGAGAAGACCCCCGGAAGATCTCGACGGTCACCCGGTCAACGGAGAACAAGATTCACTCTCCACCGCCACTTGAAGAACCCAGCCTTAAACAAAGGGAGGATTCAAGACTCAACATCCTCCCTCCCTTGTAATCGGAATACTGATCTGTTGTAATCTTCTATCCAATCAAAAGAATTTTACAATCGAATCCTCCTTTTCTGACGCGTACAGCGACTTCGTTTCCATGTATTTTGGGAAGCGGGGCGTGACAGAAGGCTCAGAAAATTCAACAGATTCTTTAATAGAATTGTTGTCTGAATCTGTGACTTTCAAAGAAGAATATTCTTCTATCTTCCTCTTTTCTCTACAGTGAGTGTTCCTCCAAAGTAAAGAGAAATATTCTCCCTGAAATTTGTCTTGGTCCTGCTGCTTTGATAATCCTGTGAAGGTACTAGTTACTTAAGGTTCGACCGTACGGTGATTTGATAGTGCTATCCAAATAACGTGAAAGAGTGTTGTATCTTGGGAGACCAGCGTCCAGTAACCCGTTAGCACCATAGCGAGGGACGTAATTGTCTTAAGGAGATTCGCTATAAGTATACCTCACTCCAAGTACTGTATAAGTGAATTAATTTTCTTTATACAAGGGTTTACTGATCATCAGTATATTGAGACTGACTTATACCATTCTGATTGATGTTTAACCAAGGAAGATAATTGAAAAGTGGTTCTGTAATTAAGGAACGTTCTATTGAACGAAAAACCTCCCACCTGATATTCACCGACCTGACCAATTAGATCGGTGACATTGATTAGTTGTCGAGCGCTATAAATAGCGCTCCTTTTCTCTCATTTAAAACACACAATAGACAACAAACAGCAACACAAAAAGGAAATCAAATTCCTTCCTCTGCATTCCGAAGTGGGAATTCTGAAACTCGGATTCAGAAGTAACTTCCAATAAGAAGTGAAAATTTTGCAACTCGGATTCCGAAGTGACTTCCAACAACTTGAACTCATTTTTAGGGTTAAGGATTTTCTGAGTGAATTCTTGAGAGAACCAATTATAATTCTCTTATAATCTTGTGTATATTAATGTATCTCTCTCTTTTCTGTCCCGGGACTGAGCATTTTACCGAACCTCGTAAATCCTTGTCTCCCTTTCTCTTTATATGTTTTTGTGCATTTAGGACTTGTGTTCTTAGCATGCTAGAGGACCAAAATGTCTCCCCCAGGCACATTGAAGGTTAACGTCGCCAGCACCGATCAGAGTTCAGCTTCTGCAGTCGCCATCAGTAGATGCTCATAGGCGAGGGTGGTGCAGGCTGCTGTGAACTCGAAGGATCCGGAGGATGCGGAGTCTCATGCCATCTGGCTCGCCTAAGGGGCCGTTTGTTTCACTTAAAACTCCGTAATTCGTAAATGAGTTACTACCCAGTTACAACTACGGCGTTTGTATGGACCGTAATTCGTAAAAGACTTACGTAACTCAACTAACACTCACTTGCAACCCAGTTACCACTCACTTACAGCCCAGTTACAGTTAATTTTGTGGTCATACAAATTTGTAATATTTTTTTATATTAATATTAAAAATTTTTAATATTTAACTTTTTTAATATTTATTTGCAGTATTAAAACTTTTAAAATCACCAAATAGTTAATTTTGTGGTCAACTTTTTCACTTACGACTTATACATTACGACAACCAAACACCGTAAAGTACAATACATTTTCCCACTTTACATATTTTATATTACCAATTAAACACCGTAAAATTTACATACATGTAACCCATTTACAATTGTAAAAGACTTTAACAATTACAACTACAAATTATGGCCAGTTACGACAACCAAACAGACTCTAAAGCTCGCTGCAGGGTCCAGTGGCACGTGTTGTGTGATCGTCTGCAATGCTAAAAATCTGTTCTACTGGATATGAAACAATGATTCAGTGCTGCCTTGGCGAGCTGCTCATGTCATATACGAGTGTCGCAGCCTTCTTCAGGCTAACAGCAACGCAAGCTTGGTGTTTGAACGAAGTCGAGTGACTGTCGGTGCTGCACATTGACTTGGTCGCCGGTGTCTGCAACTGCAATTTTTTGGTAATTGGCAGTATGTAACCCTACCTTCTCCTCTCTTAGAGAAGCCAGAAATCATGCTTTGTAACCACTTCTTGATTTAATACTGAAGCCGAGCCTCTATTTTCAAAGGAAACAAAAACACATCTTCATTGCATATAAATTCCCAATTGGTGTTGGTTGCACAAGGGACATGTTTGTATGAGACGCCCGACTTTGGTCATATCTAAAAATTCCCAATTGGTGCTTGTTGCACAATAAAAAGGATTCAGTTATATGTGTGAGTCACACACATATAATAAGAGGGTCAATCTCTTATTGACACGTGAATTGAAATTCTTATAATCTCTTATAATATGTGTGTGCCACCCACACACAACATATTATAAAAAAATCAATACACCGTAATTAGTCTTCTTATTATATGTGTGTGACTCGCACACAAGAATTGAACTCACGGGGACGCTTATTTAGGTGCACAAAAATTTAGACATTTGAGTTGAGTTGTTGCTTTCTTGGCTGATAAAATTTTCTGTGCTTTATTTGACAAGACCGCGACTGCAGAGAGTGAAGAGTCCAGGCCTGCCTTTTTGTCTCACAATCAAAAAGTTACAAGCTTTGATTGTTCTCCTTTTTCCCTTTTTCCCTTTAGATCTTAGCATCTACGAAGTCATCACAATCCAAAGAGCATTTTCGGTGCAAATATTTCTGTCAGCCGAATCGAAAGATTTTCCTTCACTGGAATCATTGCTGAGTTTATACTCTTGCAAACTTGTTTGGTTTTCATCCATGATTTCTTTGAACCACTCTTCAAAGGATTCTTCGATTCCCAGTTCCCACACTAGCTACAAACTTCAGAATCAAGCTAAAGCTGAATTTGGAATAATTCCAAAGCATAAATTACAGATAACGCCACATATTATTGGGATATCTAGAAAATAATTCTCCATTCAAATATATTTGAGAAATTCTACTCACATCCGTCATCTTTACTGTCTACACTCTCTCCTAAAATGAATTTTTGAATTTTAATTTTACTCGTAAATGAAAAGTTTATAATGCTCTGTATTTTTTGTTATCTTTGCAAATAAATAAAATAGATAATCAACGGAAACTACTTTTACAAATTAATTCTGAACAGCACATAATATCCTACTTTGTCACACAACCTCTATATACTGATCTCCCAAATAAATGACTTTGGCTGGAGTCTTAGATCTAATCCATGAGAAATCTTATAAAATGTTTTCACATAATATGATATGTTCGATGATAACAAATTGGTGGCCGGTCAAGCCCGAGTCTGAGAATTTTCTGTTATATGTATAATATATGATTATTTATTCCGTTGCAGGGATTTGATGTTCCATTATAGAAGAAGATTCTTGGAAAGAAACTAACAGGTATGGTTCTTTGTTTATCTTTGGCTTTCATGAAGACCTAGTACTCGATCAGTATTCTTACATTCATCCACTTATTTCATTTATCCATCTTTTTTACTTCCTTTGCAGGCGTAAACCGGACAATATCACTGTGATAGTGGGGCAAGTTGCATTTTCATCAAGCAACCAAATACACTCTTTAAGTGCTTGTTGCAGAAAGATTTTATGGAGCAAATTTTATGATTCTTCAGAAGATCTCCCAGAATGTTGTAAAATGTCACAATTTTCTGCAGCAAAACACAACAGTGTGACCCCCTTCTCAGCAATTTTTTTTCGTGTAGGCTACATAAATTATTTCATGTAATCCAAGGCTACACGTGTATAGAAATGTTTCTCGATATGGCCCTCTCTGGCCTCACTTGTATCCTGCAGATGATAATTAGTGCAAATGGCTTCATCTGTGATTTTGATTTGACAAATCAAAATCAAATTTTTAATTTTCGTTCGGAGAGAAAGGGGGATTTGTTTCGAAGAGAAAGAGATGGAGGATGACTGGATAAGCTATTTGCTTTGAGAAGAGGGATATGGAGGGGACTTTGCTAATTATGAGACACTGAGATAAAAGCTGTCTAATGGAGTATGTCATGGAGGAGACGCATATTAGAAAAGTCCAAGGATTTTGTTTTGGTGGGTTCAGTGAGAAATTTTAAATCTAACTGATGATAAGATAGAAAATGATATTTTGAGATGTTCTAGGCAATATATAGAACAAATTAGATAATATGAAATTAATAAATGAGTGAAAAGAAAAGGGTGAGTGTAGACAATAAAGTGAGTGAGTGTGAGTAGAAATTCCCAATATATTTTCTTTCCTTAATCTAATCTCATCGGAGCAACGAGATTAAGTTTTCTATCTAAAATGACCAGAATACAAGAAATGGAACATTTTATAAACTCTCTCTCTCTCTCTCTCTCTCTGAACAAACAAAAACAAAATAACATGAGAAAATATATCTTATGTTCTAAGAGTGAATTTAGACTTTTAGATTATTTTTGTTATATCAATATTATTCATTGGTTAGGAAAGGAGTTTATTGTATTTATAAATTTTGCAAATAGAAAAAAAAAAATTCTAATTTAAGTATAGAAGATAAATAAACAGATCGACGTCCATAAAAGCCCATTAAGATTTTCAGTGTTAGCCCACTAATGTACCTTAAATTGGTAGGAAAACCCACATTGCTATGGGATTAAGAGAGCCTCAGAGGATTAATTGGTTTGCGAACCGAAGATTTATAATTTCACATTTTTTTTCCCTTAACTTTAGTGACCGGTTGCTCTTCATTATTATCGATGAAAAATGAAAGATTAGTGAAAACTATTTAGTTATATTGACCATAGTTTGTTTTTGTGTTTGTTTCCTTAAGACAGCGCCAGTAAAAAAAAAGTGTGGTAAGTTTTAACTGGAAAAAAAAAAAAACAAATGGAATAAAGTAATGAGGAAAATTGATGGGCCTAGTCTATTTTGTTTGTTAGGCTGGGTTCTCGTCAGAGTTAATATTTTTGTATGCCCATGTTAGAAACAGCTCCTGCTTGCTTTTCAGTTTACAAGTAATTGTTCGAGACACTAAAATAATTATTTTGCTCGTTGACACACTCAAACAAGTTCACTTACAAAATATAAAATATAATTAGCGTACAAGAAAATGGGGGAACTTCAGTAGATGTGAACTTCGTTGGGCTTAAACTTGATCCTTTAATCCTTTTCACTTATAAATAATTTATTTGAGATGGGTCTTGCAATTACTTTTGAACTTGATAAATTGATATCTTCAGTGGGGATAAGTGTGTTAATACATTTTAGCAGAGCCCATCTCAATAAATCATTTATATCCACTCGTTAATGAAGAACACCTTATTTGTGTTAGGGCTGTTTGATTGGTGGAAAATGACGTGTTTTCTCTAATCTCTGTGGGTCCCACGGGCTTTATCATCTAATCCAATTTGTTTGCTTTAAAAAAGGGTGGAATTCTATAGGCCGTGACCTTATCAGTTTTCCTCCCGTTTTGACTCGAAAACGTTTAAATTCTGAGATGACTAAAAGATTGTTTTTTTTCCTTTTGTGATTAGACTATGGTTGAGCTTGATTTTATAATATGTGAGCCCAAATATGTTTTTCTTTACCCTGTTTTCTTGGACTCAAAACAAGAGTTTGATGAAAAATGAGATAGGCCCTCATAAAAATTTTCTTTTGTCAGGATCAGATTACTCTAGAGAAAACTGACTCATGTCAGTTTTCTTGAGTCTGTTTTCTTTATCAAACAGGCTCTTAGTGAATCAATCAGTAATTTGACGCCTGAGATATTTTTCTTTGGATTAATATGGTAAAAAGGTATTCGTGGATCTATTTGGATCCTTCTTTTCTTTCATTTCCTTCGGCAAAATTATGAAGTCTAGGTTTTTGCCTCCAAAACCTCCTCATAATAAACCATAGATCACATATAAATGATTTTTTGTAATCACAAATTTGAAAAATCCTAGCCATTGATCCATGAAGAACTAGAATCGTTATGAGGCGTTTGACTAAATTAGCACTACACAATTTCCTTTTATTTTCAAATTCTCATTAATCACTACAAAGTTCAATTAATTGATTTGTTCTCAAACCTGAGCCTACTCAATTGAAATCAAAATATTTTTACAATAATTAATAAATTAGGACTAACTGGCGGTGGGTCTCACCATAACTGATGGCTGATACAAAACATATCAAAATTTTAAATGTCATCGAATCCTATCTCAATAGTAGAGGAGAGGGATTGAGTCATACGAGCTCACGGAGTTAAGACCATATTACAGTTTTTGTTCAAAAAAAAAAAAATCATGCAAACTTGTGAAATCATAAATGACGTTAGGTGTTGAATGTTGATAACGAAAAAAAAAATCTCTACAAGTAAGAAATATATATTATTTCTTTTATTACAAATATTTTGGTGAACTTTTCTTTATTTCATGTCTCTGTTATTGTAACTAGAATTGGTGTGCACCTAGCCAGACTCACGTGCGTGGCCGGCGAGTCACGGGTATGGACGTCCTGCTCACGGGCCCATCTTCCAATCAAGATTATTTAATGCTATATTTACACAAAACTCTTTTTATCTTTGACATTTTCTAACTAGACCATGCAGTGCCATGTGCTCCAAGACTCATTTATGCTAAATTATTTTTGCAAATAGGTCATGATGAAATCATAATTTTGCATGACTATAGTTATTTATTATTTTTATGCATTTTACATCTTTTTTTTCCCTCCTTAAAAACCTTTTGCATCTTTTGGTAGAATTTGTGCATATGTATTTTGGAACAAGGAGGTAGTGTAAAACATTATAACTTTAATATTAAAATTGTGATTTATTTATAATTAAACTAAGATATTTGAAATTATAAAAGATTAGTTAATAAGTGTTAAGTGTGAGTATTGTAAATAATTTCTTTTAATCTATTATTTTTAATATGATAATAGGAGACCTTCAATGAACTTATTCACAGAATTTATATTTAATTACCTCATATTAATTTAATATTAAATGACAAATATAAATCTAACTTTGTAACAAATAAGAGCATTCGCGCGTCTTTTGCACATGCCTAAAAATCTAATTCTTAGTAACTTGCTAAGTGGCAAGTGGTGCACAATAAGCCTGAGAGCAGGTCTGTCAACTGATCGGGTCTGGACCCGACTCGACTCGGACCTCACTCGATTAATCAGATATGAGAAACACTATTCTGAACCCATACCCGTATACCTGTTAATCCGTGTACCTGTGTATTAAATTGGTTGGGTCTGATTTTACTTGAACCTGACCCGATTACACATTTTATCTGTTCCAGCACCTACTATAAATGTATACTATAAGAATTGAAACCCTAGATCAGACCCTCCAGCTTCCCTTCAACTCTCCCTCTCCTTTCGTCATTAAGGGGCCGTTTGTTTCGCGTAAAACTCCGTAATTCGTAAATGACTTACTACTCAGTTACAACTACGGCGTTTGTTTGGACTGTAATTCATAAACTCAACTAACACTCACTTGCAACCCAGTTACCACTAACTTACAGCCCAGTTACAGTTAATTTTGTGGTCATACAAATTTGTATTATTTTTTATATTAATATTAAAATTTTTTAATATTTAACTTTTTTAATATTTATTTGCAGTATTAAAATTTTTAAAATCACCAAATAGTTAATTTTGTGGCAACTTTTTCACTTACGACTTATACATTACGACAACCAAATACCGTAAAGTACAATACACTTTCCCACTTTACAATTTTATATTACCAACCAAACACCGTAAAATTTACATAGATGTAACTCATTTATAATTGTAAAAGACTTTACCAATTACAACTACGAATTACGGCCAGTTACGACAACCAAACAGACCCTAAGTTTAAACCCTAGATCAGACCGTCCTTCTTCCAGCGAGGATCTCACATAAGATCAAAGCTGAGCTCCTAGGGTAGCGCCTCTCTTGTGTGTTCTTTGTTTCTGAGTTGGAGATCTCAAATTTCTATTTTTTTCAACTAGTTCTTTCGCTGGTAGCTTCGGGAAGCGACCCGCGAACCAGATGTAAGCTGTTGTAACACCCCGCTCCCAGAATACGTACTTAGTTGCGTATTCAGACTTTTCGATCGTATTTTTTCGATTTACTTCCTATATTTGTTTTGTATTGTGAATTCTTTATATGATCGTTTTGTCTTGGATCCGGATTCACGGAATCGGAGTCAGCCCTAGTCTGAACCGAGGACCCGATCCGAGGGTATTACTGGATTTGGTCTTTCTGGTATTTAGATTTGACCGATTTCAGTTTTAAACATCATTTTCCAATATTTTAGATTTTCTATGATTTTCTGGAATTTTCCTGAATTAAGTTGAAAATCTTCAAAACCGGTGTCGACCAGTGCCGCTGACCGATTCCCGAATTTTTAATTTACAAACCGATTGGAATTACTAGAAGTGCCTTTTTATATTATTTCTTAAAATCACATTTCCTACCTAAATACTTTTTCTGAGGATTTTATAAATTTATGAAAATTCCACCGGATTGGGTGTCGGCCAGTATCGCTGGTTGATTCCAGGATTTTTAGTTTACAATTAGAATTGAATTTCTAAATTCCGCTTCCATTTTACTTCTTAAAATCATATTTTATTTTTTAATACATTTTCTGAGATTTTTCAGAATTTATCAAAATCCGGCCGACCCGGTGTAGACCGGTATCGGCGGTTGACTTCAAGATTTTTATTTCAAAAATGAGATTGAATTTCTAAAAACCGACTTTACCATAAATCTTTAAATAATATTTATTATTTTTTGAGAATTTTTGGAAAGCTTTCCGAGTTACTTTATTTTTCGGGCTTTTCTTAAGTTTTCGGTGTTTTTCCCAGATACCGGAATAGTACCCAGATATTTTTCCACTTTTCTCTCTTCTCGCTAGACGCGAGTTTCACCAACCTAGGATTCTGCATTTAATGCAGAGATCCTCTCCTTGCTGCATTTAATGCACTGCTTATCAACTCCAATCAAGTCATTATGACTTTTGTCCTTTCGGTCAAACGCAAAATTCGCATTTCCCTGGGCGCGGCTTTAATTCCCGCGTTTGGCCCATTTTGGCCTAAACGCGAGAATGAGGGCTGCGTTTGGAGTGGGAGACGCAACTTTTGTCATGTGCGTTTCCTTTGTTTTGTAAGGTGAGGCAATATTATATTATATTCTCTTCCCTTTATATATAACCACCCCCACCTTTCCTTCTTCCTCTCTCTTTCACTTTTTCTTTTCTTCTCTCTTTTACAGCATGCAGCCAACTGAAGCTATGGCTGCCCCTTAAGAGCTTTGCCTCTTCTTTGGCCAACAACTTTCACAACTTTCACCACCATTCCTCCGCCAACTCCACCCCCATTCTCCCCTCCACCTCCTCCTCCATTCCAACAACAACAACAACCATAACACCACCACCTCACCACCTTCTTCTTCCTCTCTTTCCACCAAACAACCCATTCTTACCACCACCTTCTCCACCATTTTCACCACCACCTATACCTCCTTGGCCACCACGAACTACACTAATATCGACTCCTCGGCGAGCTCTTTCATTCTAGCCAACCCGTCGCTCTCCGAAGCATCGTTTGCAAAACTCCGTTTCCACTATTTCAACTAGAGTTGCACCATCATTGTTTGGGCCTGGGGGCTTTGTCCACCTGTCTCCGACCACCTCCGGCCGCCGCCGGCAACCACCGGCCATGACCGGCTGCCACCCCATCATCTTCTCAAGGGCCGGCCACCTCCATTGGATTGGAGCCGAGCTCTTCTTCGTCGGTAATATCTCCAATGATTATTCCGGTAATCGTTCGCGATTATTCCGGTAATCATTACGGTGACGATTACAACGACAACAACTAAAATCACCATCACCTCTACTATTTTCCACCACCATCTTCACTTCCACCATCACTTTCACCATCACAACATCACCTCCTTTTTATTACTCCATCAAAATCCAACTCCTTCACCAAACAACACCACCACCAAAGCAATCACCTTTCCCTTCCTCTCTCCCTCTGTATATTGCTAACGTGGATCTCACCCCCGCGTCCAAGTGACTCCTTAACGCGGATCTTCGCGTTCTCAGCATCCGTTTGACGCGGCCTTCGCGTTCTTGTATCGACGCAGCGCGGAGTTCAGGCCCGCGTCTGCGTCCCTCTCGTGTCGACACGACGCGGAGATAATAACCGCGTCTGTGTTCTCCTCGTGCCCTGACTTGAACGCGGGTCTCGAACCCCGCGTTTGTGACATCCCTGCAACGCTATTTCCCGCGTCTGCTATTTCTCTCTCTCATTCTCTTTCTCTCTCTTGATTTCCCTCTCTCTCTATCATTTTCTCTCTAACGCACTAACGCGTTGATTTTCTGGATTCCAGAGATCAGGGATTTCACCATGTTTTTCAAGACTTAGGCGAGTGTCCTCACTCTCGCCACCATTTGGGTTTTCCCGCTTTGTCGGGTCGACATGTATTTTATTCCATGTTTTCATGTATTATGTATTGGGCTGAGTCCCTGTATTTGTGTATGGCCGAGTGCCAATGACTGGACCCTTCAGCCTTCGGTCTCTCACTATCTCGAAAGAGACGTGATTGGGACCGTCAGGTTTCTCTGGACCCTTCAGCCTCCGATCTCTCACTATCTCGAAAGGGAAGTGATTGGGACCGACAGGTCTCTCCGTCCTTCAGCCTCCGGTCTCTCACTATCTCGAAAGGGAAGTGATTGGGACCGTCAGGTCTCTCCGCCCTTCAGCCTCCGGTTTCTCACTATCTCGAAAGGGAAGTGATTGGGACCGTCAGGTTTCTCAGCTCCACCTGGTTATCATGATCAGCGTTCAGCGCTTTACCACTAGATTCGTCTAGGCGAGATGTTGCCGGAATTCCTACTCGCACCTTAAGCCGAGTTGTCCCGGTAACCTTGCCAGACGCTCCAGTGTTAAATACTGTTTGCTGTTTGTACACTCCAGCTTGCTCAGCTCCGCTTGAATGTGCTCAGCTACTATTCTATCACATGCCATGTATTTACCTGATATGTTAACACTTGACATGCCATGCCATTACTTCATACCTGTCATTTACATGCTACTATTTAACACCTGTTTGTATCACCTGACACAAAACATGCTACTACTTGGCAAGACCCCTTGTTGCGATATGACTTGCCACCGGACTAATATCAATCTCTTGACATGACTTGTCACCTGCCAAATATCATCCTCCTGTCATGCTATCACTTAACACCCGGCATGACATACTTGACTCTCATGATTATCACGATAACGGGAATGATGACCTGACATCTTGCTTACAAACTTGATATACATTACAGTACAAACTGTACACCTGAGATACATGTTTTCCTGATATTCCTGACTTGTTCTTGCTCATTCCCGGAATCTGATAATCATCTAATAAACCGTAAAATAAGATAACTTGCACCCGGTTTGGGAGAAACTGATGGGCCCTGATTAATCATGTTTATGGTGGTCTTATCGAGCCGCGCGTAGCCACATACTTGAGGGATCACCTGGCGGCCACCAGGGATTCCGTGGGGTGTGCTGGCACCCCTACTCATGTCTATTCTTGCCGGGTATGCACACGCCCTAGGCCTATTTCTATGGGATTTGCGATACTCTATTCCTGTTCGGGCGTCCATAAGTCCCGGTACCTAGCGGTACGTTCCGGCTCAGCACCGGATACTCCTGGACCGTTGTCCCGGGCATGTACGGGACCCATCCGAAACATGATTCATCGATCTTTATCAGTTTCCAAATAACTTGCTCTATAAGTTGTGAGTAGAAGTATGTGGAATGGGACGCATACTGAAACCTGCAACTTAGACGGCCCCTATTATAATAAAATGCGAATATGTAAATTGATGTGTTGTTTTGTAACTCGGGTTGTACGTGCTCGGATTACGGTGACATGGGATAAAGGTATATAGATGAGGGTTTCCTTATTTGGATTATTCCTTCGAGGTACTAGTCTCATGGGGCCGTGACCTAAGCTTGTACAATCGGTTTTGCTCATAATCGATTTTATTGGTTTTATCGGTTTTTATCGGTTTTATGTTAGTTTAGGAGATATCTGGTGTTGTCCTATCTACTCTACTTCTCATCTCTTTACCTGCTCTTATCTTACTATACCATGTGTATTCTCTACTGGAAGTCACCTGCTATATCCCTCTTGTTCCTGTATGCTGGTACTCACGGCACGGTTTTCAATGCTTATTTATGACTTGGGTTTATCGATACACATGTGCTTATCTTTGCTCGCCACTTGGCATTCGTATCACCACTCGCCTGGGGAGTTCTATCTGACTCCCCTGGATCCTCATGTCCAGGTCATGGAGCTTGGAGCGTGTGGATTCTCCCTGTTGCTGATCAGAGTGGTGTAGCGGTAGCGTGGATCTCCAGCAGACCGCCCAGAGCTCTATTCTTCCAGGCCCCCCTGTGTGCCTCTCGAGTTTTCCTTTTGTAAACTCGTGAGTGCCTGTGTACTGTTCATACTTGTACATCTCTTTGTAATCTCGCAATTGCGCATATCAGTGATGTAATATTCATGTAATATTGGATCACCTCTGGTGATAACTTTGTAATTGTACTCATGTGTTGGAATGTATAATGCACAACTTGCTTCCGTACACTGATTCTTGCCTGTACTGATGCTTAGCGTATATACATGAGGGTATTTCGGACCTGCGTATATACGTTACAGTAACGTCTCCGTACCCGCAGGATCGGGGCGTTACAGCTGTGGCCAAAGACGAGGATCTTCCTTCTTTTTTCGCAGCTTCTTCGTTGAGGTAAATGAGAGCTCGAGCTCTATGGTGATTCTGATACGCTTTCATGAATTTTTTATGAATAATGATGGTGGTTTTTTGGGTACATGTTTTACAGAACTTCAAGATAGGGCTGTTTGTTTCATCGTAAAAGTCATAAAAGTTCGTAATTCGTAAATGACTTACAATCCAATTACAACTACGACATTTGTTTGGACCGTACAGACTTACGCCACTCAACTACCACTTACTTGCAACTCAATTATCACTCACATACAGCCCAATTACAGTTAATTTTGTGGACGTGCAAATTTGTATAATTTTTTTATGTTAATATTAATTTTTTTAATATTTAACATTTTTAGTATTTATTTGTAATATTAAAACTTTTTAAATCACCAAATAGTTAATTTTCTGGTGAATTTTTTCACTTACGACTTATACATTACGACAACCAAATACCATAAACACAATACACTTTCTCACTTACAACTTTATATTACCAACCAAACACCGTAAAACTTACATGCATATAACTCACTTACAACTGTAAAAGACTTTACCAATTACGACTTACGAATTACGGCCAATTACGACAGCCAGACAGATGTTTGTGTTTTTTGGTGTATTAAACACTTTGCTTAGTAGAAACAATTGTGTATGGTGTTTAGTACTATTCTTAAATATTAACTTGAGTGGTTCTTTGAAATGTCAACTTGATTGCCAACTATTTTTGCTTGAGATGTTCCAGATTTTGTTTGAGATTACTGCAGATTCTGGGTGCTCGAGATTGTGATTTTGAATTAATTTTGAATGCTTATGCTATGTAATTGTGTTCAGTTTAGTATTTAGTCGAGTTTTAAATGATTAGTTATTGCAATTGGACGAATGTAGCGTGATGTGTAAATGTAATAGAAGTAGGCATGGTGATGTCGATGTATGTACTAAATTTTATTTTAGACTTCTTCTATTTTGTATAAATTCAACAGTTCAATTCTTGTTTGTCTAATATTAACAAACGCATATAACAATAATTCAAGTTCAAAGCACATTTCACATGGAATTAATCGGTAGTTTCTTAAAACAAATGTACAGTTCAGTATTTTGGGTACAAATAAACTGGTTTGGGCCCACGGGTACTGCAGGCTCGGTATGTAAGCCATCTTTTGGACCCACGAGTAAACGGAGTGGGTATGGTACTCCCTTAAGTAAATAGGTCCGGATCTGATACCATCCGAACCCCCCTAACTCATTAACAGGCCTACCTGAAAGTATAAGCACCTAGTATAAGATATGCGGTGGATAATATTCACACTGAGCGAAATGAGGTTTCTCCCGTAACTCCTTTTTGCAGTTTGTCCGTCCGTCTGTCCTCCAAAAGAGAGAGGCACGAGAACTGAGCTACCCTTTCCTCCCCTCTCTTCACGCCTCCTCCCTCTTTACTCTTCCCTCTCCCTCTCCCTCTCCCTCTCCCCACTCCTTCTTCTTCCTCACCCTCTCCTCCTCTCTTCTTAGCCGCTCGGTTCCAGCTCCTGCGATAATCTAGTATTAGCATAAACAAATAAAAAAGATTAAAAAATAATAATACTAACAATTAGTGGTGGGAAACAACTGAGGGCATGGGTCAAATTATATTATTATTATTATTATTATTATTATTATTATTATATAAGGCTAAAAAAGGAATTCCGATTTTTGTCTTCTCTCCCTCGCTTTCATTCTCTTAATCATCATTCTTCCCATTATTAATCACAATTACGAACATCATTAACGAACAAGACAAAACGAAACGCGGGAGAGAGAGAGAGAGGGAGAGAGAGATCTGCAGTTGGCTTCCACTCTCCCTTCCTCTTTCTCTCTCATTGATTGATTAATTAAGCGATCGATTCTATCGATTGGTCGTTCTTTACGAGCTTGAATCTTTAACTACAGGGTCGCCTTCACTCCTAATTTCGGCCAATCAGAACAAGGTAATATTTTATTCGTTTTTGGTGCCTTTTCCCCTTTAATTTCTGCTATTTTCTATGAATTTTAGATAAAAACTATGTAATTTGTTAAAAGGGAGCCAACTTTTGTGATCAGGCGGTGTTTATCAATCAATTCAGTTAGGAATCTGAAAAATTGAACAATTTTTGATTGAATTTCGTCTCAAAATTGGGATTTTTTTGGTTAGGGTTTGAGGATGGACGGGACTAGCGAGATGGAGAGCCATCTATCGTCTGCTGCCGCCTTCGTCGAAGGGGGAATTCAAGATGCCTGCGACGATGCTTGCAGCATTTGCCTGGATGCGTTTTGTGAGAACAATCCTTCGACGGTATTATCATCATACATTTACCTGCAATGATATGCAATTATTGGATGGAACTTGGAAACCTATAATTTGGTCTGTGTTTATTTATTAGATATTTTATTAAATATTCTGTTGATTCAATTCTTACTGTTTGTTGTTTTAGGTGACATGTTGCAAGCATGAGTTCCATCTTCAATGTATTCTTGAATGGTACTTTCGCGCGCACTGTATGCTGTTATTGCCTTTAAGTAATGATTTATTTGATTTTTTTTTTATTGTCAAACAAAATCCTTGCACCTCGCTGCTCTATGTGTTAGAACAATTGTGACATGTTGTGTTGTTGGATATCGAAGACGTGTATATTTGGAATTTGTTTTATGAAATGATTTGGTCTGTTTAGTGTTGAATCCTTGTAAGTTTTGACATTGTCAAATTACTTATGTTGTAATGATCCATAATCAATTGAAGCTCTCACTTCCAAGCAGAGAATTTCCTTGTTGTTAAGATTCGGTAGGATATAGCTGATTTCATGATCGCTTATTTTTTAAACTTCAAAACAACTGGTTGAATACTTCCTTTAATTAAGTTCATGCTGCTGAGGGTTCTAGTAGGTATACCATCAATTAGTGGGAGTATTTAATTTTATAATAAACTCCTGAGTTTCTTCAGTCTTATGGGCTGCCTATGCTATATCTGTTTGAGAACTGAACGTTCAACATATTGCATATCATCATTTCATTTTTTTAGTTAGTTATTTAATATTTGGCATATTATGAAACAATGATAACTGGTATTCCATTTTAGGTGTCAGAGAAGCTCTCAATGCCCCATGTGTTGGCAGGCAATCAGCTTGAAGGATCCCACCAGGTTCAGATAATCCATACTGCCTTGCACAAAACACTTGATTGCAATTGAAATGTCCATATTTTGATTGGTGTACTTTATGACGCTGAACATGACAGCCAAGAACTACTTGAGGCTGTAGAAAGGGAAAGGAGCATCAGAGTCAATCGATCACGCAATGCTACCATTTTTCATCATCCAATGCTTGGTGATTTTGAACTACAGCATGTGGGTGTTTCTACTTAAAAATGATTTTAATTGGCCTCATAATTTTTGTTCTTTTGTTGCCTCTAAGATGAAAATTTAACTGATGTTGATTCATTTGTAAATTTGGTCTTTCTTTAAAATTTGTTGTCAGTCACCAGTTGGTGCTAGTGACCCTGAGCTTGAAGAACGTATAATCCAGCACTTGGCTGCTGCTGCTGCCATGGGCAGGTCACATCACATTGCCAGAAGGGAAGGACAACGGGGCAGGCCATCAGCTCATGGACGCCCACAGTTTTTGGTTTTCTCGGCCAATCCAAATACATCGTCCATAAGTTCCTTTCCTGCAAATTCTGTTCATAGAGGTGAAAATGAACCAGGGATCATTGACACCAGTGCTATCCCGTCAGCACCCCATGCTGCAGTAGAATCATTTCCGCATCAGGCCTCACACACAGTCATTGGCCAAGCTGATCAAGTTACCTTGCCATCTGGGAATGCTGTCACTGACCCCAATAGGCCTATTTTTTCTCATAGCCGGTACATCTTGAGATCAGAAAAGATGCTGGATTGTTCTTTAACATGTGTTATTTTTATCATTTGGGTCATAACGCCTCTTCATTTCGTTATATGCTAGGACCTTTGCTGGTCAATCATCTTTGAATAACCAAGACAGCGCTGGGCCATCTGACTTCCAATCCTTTTCGGATTCATTAAAATCCCGCCTGAGTGCAGTCTCAATGCGGTAGTTTCCCTTGTGCCAATTTGAAGTGTATATTTATAAACACATTTTTGTCTTTATTATCCCTACCAGTGCTCTTGCTGCATACAGATATAAAGACTCTATAACAAAGAGTACACGTGGATGGAAGGAGAGGTTTTTTTCCCGTAATGCTTCTATGTCAGATATTGGCTCTGAAGTCAGGAGGGAGGTTAATGCTGGAATTGCAACTGTTTCACGTATGATGGAGCACCTTGACGCGAGAGATAATACCAGAGCAGGTAGTGATTCCATTCCACAAAGCACTCAAAGTCACACGGCTGTGGAGACAAGTACTGGATGGGCAAGGGAGAGCCATGCTAATACCGTTCCAAGCAACAGTAACATATCAGCTTCTTGCCCTGCAAATTATGGCTCAAACTAAGTTTTTTTTGGAAATTTCCTGTACCATATGCCTCATATTTAATCTTTTAAGGTATGTATCATTTTGAATATTGTGGTCACTTTAAGTTGCCCTCTTTGTTGCATTCTCAAGTACTGTCCTCAATATGAATAGCTCTTTTTTGTTGCTTTAGAGTATGAACAAAATAATATTATGAACATGGCTGATTTGGTCAGCTGTTTGTTTTAGAATTAGACAATTAGCCTCATGGCACTATTATAAGAATGGAAGCTTTGCTTTTGTAGTCCTTTATTGTGTGAAGAAATAACAAATTTCTGATTGGAAGCCCAGGGTTTCAGAATTAAGAATCTCTAAATAGTATTTTCGTAGTGGGGATAGCCAAATCACGCATTTAAAATTCTATTAGAAATAGACTTCCATGCTAGGCTTTTAGGTGTTCTTTGTGAATCCAAAACTCATCGAAAACAGTTTCTTGCAGAATAGACTTATATTTTCTTTTAAAAAAGCGATATTGCTGCATAGCTTGATATGTCATGCAAGCAAAAACATCTTAGGGAAAGAGTTACACTCTATACATGTGAGGCCTGTTGAATTATATTTTCTATATGCACTAGGGAGCATATTTTGCGCTCAGTTATGGTAATGTAACATCATTTGAACTAGAACACCTTGGTAATAGAACCATCCAAGTTAAAGGTGCATGGACAGGCAACCAGATTATTAGCAGAACAAGCATAAGGTGCAGATACATGATAGATGTTTATTGCTTGTTGTGTAATGTGATTTTCCATGAGTGACTCATAGGTCAAATTGATGTAAGTCTAGAGTGGAGTACTTGAGAAGAGGAACTGGGGCTATATGGAAGTGAAATTAAGGATTTGATTGAATTGGGGTCGCTGAGCAATGACGAGGAATAAAAAGAAATGAGGAAATAAGAAACTGAAGACCAGTCTTCACTAAAACTGAAACTTCATCCAGTAACTTCATTTTTTGTAGGCTTAGAGGACAAAAGTTAGGATAGAATCAAACCCTAAAACAAAAAGGTAAAAGCACTAACCTTTATTGTTTGAGATGTTATTGTTTGCTTGTTGGACTCTAATAATATCTTAATATAGCTGAAACTTTTAGCCAATCTCTTTTAAAGGGATCCTAAAAGTGGAAAACTTATTTTGGCTATATCTTCAATATACTTTGCAAAAAAAAAAAAAGACAAAAAGGATCCCTTGAACTATATAAAAAAGGAAAATTCAAAACTGCCCCTGATATAAATAAACCCTGAAAGTATTGCTAAATAGTGCTTTGCATCATTGATCCCGATGCGGATAACAAAATAGGAGCCTTGACTATTTGGAGAAATTTACTATCTATATGCTCACAGCAAATTGATTTCGCTATCGACATGTTTGTTTCCGTGTCAAACAATGGGTTGGCTGCACGGTTCGAAGACTCAGTCAAGTCGTATTCGACTCGACTGGTTTCAAGACGAGTCCGAGACCCGAAACGAAGGACCCAGCTTAGAAGTGGCTGACTCGGCCAGGACTCAGAGTCAACTCGGCTGAATCATCCGAGTCATGATACGAATCGGCCTGACTAGGTCGATGCGACCTAGTTGACTTTGAGTCTTGGCCGAGTCAGCCCACTGCGCTATTCACCCGTGAGTTCACAGGTATAAAGGAAAAAAACACTTACCCGTGAGTGCGAGATCCAGATTTGGATCTTGAGCCTGGACCGTCGACCGCCGACGAGCCAGATCCGTCGCTGCCCATCCCACTCCATCCCTCTCTACCCCGCTCTCTCCCTCAGTCCCTCTCCCTCTCCTAGTCTCTCTCTCCCTCCCCTCTCTCTGTCTCTGTTTCTCTCTCCCCTCACCCTCTCTCTGTCTTTTTCCCTCTCCATCTCTCAGACTCTCTCTGTCTCTTTCTGTCTCCCTCCCTCTCTGTCTCTGTTTCTCTGTCTCTCCCTCTCCATCTCTCAGACTCTCTCTGTCTCTTTCTATCTCCCTCCCTCTCTTTGTCTTTGTTTCTCTCTCTTTCGCTTTCTGTCTCCCTTCCTCTCCATCTCTCAGTCTTTCTCTGTCTCTCTCCCCCTTCCTATCTTTGACTCTGTTTCTCTATCCCCCTCCCTCTCTCTCTCGCTCTCAGTCTCTATCCCTCTCCATCTCCCAGTCTCTCTGTCTCGTTCTCTTTCCCTCACTCTCTGTCTTTGTTTCTCTCTTTCCCCCTCCATCTCTTTCGCAGTCCCACTCTCTTTCTCTCTCCCTCTCCATCTCCCAGTTAATTTAATTAATTAATTTAATATATAGCTAATTTAGTTTAAATTAAGTAGATATGTTTTAATTTAAATTAGTGTAAATTTAATCTAGTTAATTTAACATTAATATTAATTTAATCTTTTAATGTTAATTCATTAGAAATGTTTTAATTTACTGTACATTTAATTTAGTGTAAATTTATTTTTTAATGTTAATCTTTTAATGTTAAATTAATATTAATTCAATAGATATGTTAATTTAACGTTTTATGCATGTATTTTGATATGTTTCTACTGATGACGCGTGTATTTATGTTTTCGCTTTATATTTAATGTGCTAGGTGATACGTTTTGAATATGTGATACATGAATATTGATGCTTACATTTTTAAAAAATTTGTCGTGATTTTTTCAGAATTTTTTGAGCTTTCTAACCGCTTCTAGTCGCGGAGACCGATCAGTCTTAGTGCCCGCCGAGTTGGCGGCCGAGATTGCGACTTTGAACTATGGTTGGTTGTCCTGCCAAGGTTCTAAATATCGGATATTGGGATCGTATCGGATGGGAGTTTTTCATATCGAATATCGAATATCAGGGGAGATATCGGGGATACGCGCACATATCATGCATTCAATCGGATACTATATATAGTAAAATATTGATAAGTAAAAGTTGATTTGGTGTTATAGATATCATTTACCTAATAAAAATGATGTAATATACATGCAAAACAGTAAAAAATAATGTACATTTGCACACAGTCGTGTAATAAATAAGTTATTTATATCGGACGATATTTCGAGCGATTTTTCACCCGATATCAGGCAATTTATCGGCCAATATTTTAAATATCGGCCGTTTTTTGCTGTAAATGATATGATGAATGATTTTCAAATATCGTATCGACAACAGATAAAAAAAGGAGATATCGGCCGATATCTCGGTCTACTAGGCCGATATTTAAAACAAGTTGTCCTGCATCCTGTTTGGTGTGAGTTGGACCTGGAGGAAGATGGAAGCAGCCTTGGGCCAAACAATGCAAGGGCTTTGAAGTATGTAGCTTCTATCCAATTGAATTTGGTCGAGATGAGGGCGTCTTGATCCTGCAAAACAAGAATCGTCAATGGCGGGTTAGGGTGCCTACCCAAGATAGCAACATTGATAGGGGATGGTAAAATTTGAAAGATCTTGGAAACCTTTAGCTTGAAAACCAAGGGCGGTCAAATGTAACATGGATATTAACTCCAGAATTCAGCCACCAGTCATCAGATGGAGTTGCAAGATTAACTAGAGGGAGTGAGTTTACCAATCTACAACCAGCATTCCCTTTTATCATGTAGATCTTGGAAGTAATGGGTTCAGACAAGTCCGGAGATTTGAGTGGACCCAGATGGAGTTGACGGGGTTGGGATTGAAGCGGTGGAAGGTAAAGAAGATCCAATGGTTGAGGGAAGTCCAAGGGTGGCAACCAATATTTCATTTGTTTAGCCCACCGATTATAATTAATTCCTGTGAACTTCTCAAGTTTGGCCGACTTGGAAATATTAGGGCTAGTCATGTCTTTAAGAGGAAAGATTCTAAATTTAAATTTTGAGTTCTGTATCTGATAATAATTTGTCAAAAATATGGAGTGTCAGGATTCAAGATATAAGTTGGTCGGTTTTAGATTTTTGTATGCAGAAATAAGAAGTGTAAGAATCTTGTTTAATTATAGATTATGATGATGTCACTGTTTAACAAGATAATTAATCTCAATTGAAAATAAAATTGCAATGTGAAAATAATTTATAAACAAACTAGGTCAAAGTTTCTAGACAAAGATCTATCATAGAAGCAACTTTTAAGTGATATACAAAAAATTAATTATATGCTATGTATATATGCATAAAGTACAACAACAAGGATTTGAACCTTTTAAATACTAATAGGAGAAATAAAGACAAGATCAAATATAAGAATAGCAGAGGAACTGAATATATATAGAATAGATTTTAGTGATGCTTTAGATTTATATTATTACTATGGCTAGAAATCTAGTTCTCATATCCTAATCACTAAACTACTCCCCAGCAAATACAAAATTTTAATAAATAGAGAAAGGAAAACAATATGTCAAGTCGCAGTAAAAAGTAAAGAGTATATGATGGCAAGATCAAAAAAAGGCAGTGATTTTTGTTTAGGAATCTCACTGGCTATCCCATTGAGGTGGGTTTGTATATTGAGGTACAAGGTTAATTTACTGCTTGGAGGATTTGTAGGGTTATCAAGGAGCTAACCATTTTGGAGAAGAATTGAGAATCTTGTTCTTCTTTGTCGAACACTGACCTGTTGGCAAGGGCCTAAATGCAGTCCACCTTCCCTGAACACTCATGATATTGGGTGCAAGAAGCATTTTCTTGGTCTTGGGCTGATTGATTTGGTGAGTTTCTGGCTTAAGGAGTTTTTAGTGGAGGGGAAGCTTTGCCATAGCATGTGAATATTCAATGGCATTCACGTGAGAGTAAAATATGCACAGGCTTAGAGTTTATCCTGGCATCAATTGCTTAGTTTCCTGGCATATCCTAGCGTCAATTGCAGACTCTGAATATTTAACGTCATTCACTGAGAGTAATGTATGCACATGCTTAGAATTTATCCTAGCATCTGTTGCTTAGTCTCTTTAGGTTCAGTCCTCCTATTATGGATCAAAGGAAGCATTCCCTTGCTGTGAAGAAGAAGAGAAAAAAACTTTGAACATTTGTGCTTTAGATCTTGCGAAAAGAAGGTTGCAAGCATCTTCATCCAGATTGTCCTATTAATAGATGCAAATTTGTAGTTTCTGAATTGATTTCTTTTTGATAGTCTACTTGCAACCTCCCTTTTGATAATCTATGTCTGTCTAAAATAATTGAATTTGACCTATGCTTAACTGATTGTTCAATTTCTGATTCTTTGAACTGTTATCTACAGTCTCTTTAATTACATCTTTGTACCAAGTGGTTTGTTTTGCATTAGTTGGCAAAGTGTGTCAATTAGTTTCTGTAAAAGCACACTGCGCGAGTACTTGGGCCCAAGAGCAACAACAATATTCTTTTACTCCTAATCTCTGGGTTCTGATAATGAATCTTTTTTCTTCATTCAGTTATTCTAAGGTGCAAAAACCAATGGTTTACAACCTTGTCTAAATAGAATAATAGATAGACAAACTGCAAATGGCGAGTATTAGATACTCTGCATTCTTCTCCCTATAATTGACCAGGAAACATGATCAGTATAGAGTCAAGAAAACATGATCAGCAAGCCCTGACCCCTAGCTTTATTTGTAGGATTTGAATCTATATTTCTGACATGATCACGATTTTGGTCTTGGACACCCATACGATCATAATCTGAAAATGAGAACAGCCTTGCTGTTGATATTAGAGAACTGGCTTGTGGAAGAGAGGGGGAAAGTAGTATAGAGAAACGTACAGATGGTTGAACACGAATGCAATTTTATCCTTTTAGAATTTGATATAACTCGTAAGAGTTTAGGCTTTATGACTCATCCGCCAATGTCATTACGTGGACTTGGACCAGTTCTCGTGTTTGTGTGATGACTCATGACATGTTATCCTTCTCATATTGACAAGTTTGACAACTTCTTAACACGGCATTAGAGCACGGTAAGTTGGACAGTCTTTAAATGACCTATGGACCCTTCTTGCACAATTCCATCATGGTCTTTTGATATTATTGCTTAGTTTAAGATTCTAGCAAAATTCTATGGTGCCAGGCAGGATTTTTTGCCCATTTGGTATCTTGTGTTGCATTTTCCTGAGCATTCTCATCTTCCACCATTTGCTTTAAGCTGCCATGGTTGAGGGTGGCTTTATACATTTTACAACTCTGTGCGTACGTGCAGCCACACATGCACGCATTAAAGTGTATGTCTGCGCGCGCGCGCGCAAGAATTGATGGATATTGATAGTTTATATTATTCCTTCTGACCTTGCTTTAAGTAAGAATCCTTGCATCCTGAATTTACTTCGAATAACAAAACCACCATTCTACTTCTAGTTTTACATCTTCGCATGCTTGTGATATAGTTTTAATGAAAAAAAAGTTCTTTTTCATTCTCTTCGTTCATTTATTCGGGTTTATCACCAAGTGCTTAAACTAGTCTCGAGTTTTACTATGTTTTGATGTCTCTAACTTCAGTGAGCACAGTGCATCAGGTGGTAGATTTTGTGGATATGGAGTTGAGTTCAACCTGTTCGGATGCTTTTCTTCCCATCTGTTCCGCGGACTTCTGCAGGCTTGATTCTTGGCACCTCTACTCACGTTAGAGGAATCATAAGTTGGGAGAACAGCTTGCTCTTCTAATATATTTACGCTGTCCTTTTTACATATTATATGTTGTAAAATATATGTTTATAGAGCATTTTCTACCTCTTTTTGGGCCAATAACACTTTTTGAAACGTATGGTTACAAATCTATCGATCAGGTCAAAGGTGGTTTGCCTCGTTGTGATCTAATTGCAGTGCAACTTTGCTCCATGCAAACATAATCTCACGTAAATATTATTGCGAATCACATTTTGCACAGTAGTTTGTTTCATTTTCATTCATGGGTAGCACAGAAGTTCCTTCCAACTTGAATGAAATTCTTTTTTTTTCCCCTTCATTTCTTTATTTTTAGAACTTGTCACTAATTGTCCCCTTCTAGTCTCGTGGAAAATTAATTATTTTGTTTTGATCACTGCAAGAAAGATGGTAATTAGAGTGAGTGTGTTTCTATTTGGAGTCATAATAATCATAAGTTGTTATTGCGGCAATTTCATCACAAATATATTCTAAGTTTATTCTGACTCTTTAATTGTTAATTAAATGACCATTGGTGCATATGACTGCTGTGATAATTATGATGATTGTTACTTTTTAGAACTTGTTACTAATGTGTGTTTTTCTTTAAGTAGTTGCAAAAATTGATTCGGATCTTAGTTCCTCCTCTTCATTGTCTTCGATAACTTGCCATAAATCAAAACTTGGTTTCGGTTCGGATGCAGTTTTAAGGAGCAAGGTTGCTGCCTTTTATTTTGATTATTTTCAGTTGCTGAGTGGCATGCATCAGATGAACGAGACTACTATTATGTTGTTTTATTTACGGCTATCGAGATTCTGTAGCTGCCACGCAATTGTCATTTGAGCAATTTTAATGGGAGAAGGGGTTGGTTCCTTCTCGTGAAGGAGCAGGTAATGGTCCTTCATGGACCACGTAATGGTCCTTCACGCAAGCTATGGGCCGTCCATTAGCTGAGAGAAAAGAGTTTTGTGATTAGACCCACAAAATACGTTCTTATTTTTTTTTCTCTCTTCTATTTTGAGGCCCACAGCGTGAAGAATCATTACCTGACCCTTCACGCGAAGGAGCCAACTCGAGCCCTTTTAATTGATAGCTTGACCCCATATTCCAATGTAATCATCTGAATTGAATCATGCACTTGGCTCATTCCAACATGGTTCATTGTTGAACTCCTAAATATGCAGTTTTAAGTTACTTTTATCTAAATTAAAATTACCTTCGAAACTTTAAATATTCTGAACAAACTATTTATATTAAATATAGAACTTAATTACTTTAAACAAAAACATTTATATATATACATCATGGATTTCAGAAAGATAAAGACACGATTCTATAATCAGAGCAATTGTACAAACTCCAAATTGACGCATATTTTTTTTGACAAGTATGTCTTTATCACACATTTTTCTGCCACATACTCGCGTGGTCCTTCGCAATATGAGAATTGGGCCACTTACGCTTTTGTTTAGAGTTTGACAGGTAACATAAACACAGCAGATGGGGTTAAAAGAAAAAGAAAAAAGAAAAAGAAAAAAAACCTAAAGTAACGCATCACGCGAGTGATTGCATCCACTTTGTCGAAATGTTTGTTATTTTATTGAAGTTCTTTTGTCATTTGCCAAATTATTTCGGTTATCATGTTTGGTAACTGAGTTGAAAGTCCTCCAACAACTTCACTGATTTTTCAATTTCACCTAATTACAACTTTTTTTTAGGACAGGTTTTGAGTGACGTGAATGCCTTTTTTTCGTATTTCTCATGCTTCTCTTTTTTTATCGAAGCAGATGTCAATATAAGATACAAGGAGTGAGGCAGATATAATATCATGGCCTAATCTCCAAATTACCGATAACATTAAGGTCTCGTAAAAGCATAAACTTATAGAGAAAATGTTAGAACAGATCATTTTATTGTTCATTTAAGGGCCTGTTTGGTTGTCGTAATTAGCCGTAATTCGTAAGTCGTAATTGATAAAGTCTTTTACAGTAGTAAATGAGTTACATGCATGTAAGTTTTAGGTGTTTGATTGGTAATATAAAGTTATAAGTCGGAAATATATTGTATATTTTACGGAGTTTGGTTACCGTAATGTGTAAGTCGTAAGTGAAAAAGTTGACCACAAAATTAACTATTTGTTGATTTAAAAAGTTATAATATTGCAAATAAATATTAAAAATGTTAAATATTAAAAAAATCAATATTAACATTAAAATTAATACAAATTTGCATGACCACAAAATTAACTGTAACTGAGCTGTAAGTGAGCGGTAAGTGGGTTGCAAGTGAGTGATAGTTGAGTTGTGTAAGTCTTTTACGAATTACGGTCCAAACAAACGCCATAATTATAACTGGGTTGTAAGTCATTTACGAATTACGAAGTTTTACACTTTTTACGACGAAACAAACAGCCCTAAGTATAACTAGGAACCAGTCAGACAAATGAAATACGGTCTTTGAGACATAAAAGTCAATAGAAGTTTTTTTTAATCGACATATTGTTAGGTATATTCTACGAGCCTTTTATCAGTACGGGCGTTAGTAGTATTCTAAATTTGTAGCATAACTTTTGGTCTTTATAAAATATCAAACATTTCAAGTTGGTGGATCCACGAATTAAGAGTCTTTTTAGTACGCGTGATAATAGACCTACCCTTTTCATTACGAAAGACGACCCCAATACCAATCTTTTTACCTCTTTTTTAAGCACCAAAACTTGATTAATGTCATATGAAAATAGACTTGGTGCCGAGTGAGTGACGTGAAGTCTATTGTCAAATCTAGTTCATCAAATTGCAAACGTGTAGTATTTGTTACGGATTACTACCTCTGTCCGATTTTATTTATCATTTTTTAACAGAACATAAAAATTAAGAGTTTATAAGAAGTTAAAATCTGAATGATAAAAATAGCATTGAGAATGATAAAAATAATATTAAAAATGATAAAAGTATATGGGAAATAATAGAAGTAGTTTTGAGAATGATATAAATATATTGAGAATGATAAAACTAATATTGAGAATTGTAGAAGTAGTATTGAGAATCAAAATGAACTACTAATTTGAAACAAAATTTTGATAAAAATACACACTACTATTCCCGTGTGGAGGGTGTATGAGTCATGAACACTTTCTAGATGTTCTCATTTATGACAGTGAGAGACTTCAACATTACCCCTCTCAAGTTGCCAAGTGGAGTTAAAAATATTTTAACTCTCTTCTCTTTTCTCTAGTAATTTTTTTTTCTTTCTTCATTTCTTTCTTATTTTTATTTATTTATTTTGACTAAGATTAAAAATGTTTTTTAGAGCATATTTCTACTAAAACTTTCCAAGCTAGCTCGAAATATGAAGTTTTCGAGTTTTGAACACAAGTAGATGTAAGACTATAAGAGCAAGATTCGCTTCAATTGAGACCAAAGCAAGAGAAAAGAGCGAGTTACCATTTATGAAAATTGTCATGAGCGCAGAGCTTGTTAAAAGTGTAAGGAGAAAGGAAATAAAAGTTTATTGGAAGAATTTTTTTATCTCATCGGAAGAGAGAGTACAGAAATCGGAATTCAAAAGGAGCGATAAGAAGTTCATATGTAGTCAAAACAGAAGGTCGGTCGACCGACATGCACAACATGGTGCACAGGAGCAGTTCGGTCGACCGACTGCAGGAGCCAGCTTCTGTTAAGGGCTGTAACGCCCCGATCCCACGGGTACGGGGACGTCACTGCGACGTATATACGCAGGTCAGAAATACCCTCACGTATATACGTTAAGCATTAGTACAAGCAAGAATCAGAGTACGACAAAACGTAGTATTCATTCATATGCCAACATGAGAAGTACAAGTTACAAAGTTATCACAGGGTGTGGTATACCATTCATAATACATGTATCTTGAAATTGCTTTGATACCAATTGTAAGATCACCTAGAGGGGGGGTGAATAGGTGATGGCTAATCTAATGGTCACTTGTGAGCAAATAATGCGGAATTAAAACTAAGTTGACCAAATTAAACTTCTTTTAATTAAACACTTATGTATAACCAAGAGTGTTGCCGAATTCCCCTTGCGAGGCTCTGGACAAGCTCCTCTAGATTCCCCTTGAATGGGTTGAGGTGCCGCGTTGGCTCTCTTGGTTGAATACTAGTGTTAACAACAATCCCACGCAATTATATATCAATTAAGCACAAGGGTATATATCATGCATATATAAGATGAACACAATAAATTGAATGCAAGATATAAAATAGAGACAAAAAGAGAAAGAGGGAAGAGTAAGCAATCGCAAACACAAAGGGTTTGTTTCGAGGTTCGAGCACACTTGCTCCACATCCCCGCCTTCGACACACGAAGGATTTCCACTATGCAAGATCCCACCGGATCTCTCCTCGGTGCCGTACACCTACAAACCCTCGGACTCCCAAGTCCCGTACACACGCAAGTCCACCGACTCGCCGAGGCCGTACCTCGAACCACCAAGAGTTCACAACCGAACTCCAACCACCAACAACGAGCACACTTGCCCGTTTCCTCAAATACAAAGAAAAGATCTCTTTGATGATCACAACACTTGATCACCTAAAGAGCACTCTCACTACAACACACCTATAGGAATATCTAGCAATGGATAGCTCAAGTGTGGTGTGAGAAAATCAAGGAAAGACTATGGTGAAAAACTCAAAAAATCACTTAACACTCTCTTGATAAAAACTCTTCCTTTTGATTGGAAGTATTTGCACTAAAATCTTGTAGAGAAACTCTTCTAAAAGTATCAGAAAAACTGCTCAAGAAGTCTCAAAAATCTTAACCTCAAAACAATAGACAAAACCCCCTTTTATAGGCTCCCAGAAAATAGAGCCGTTGGGGCTGTGTCAGTGCTGTCGGTCGACCGCCGGTCGACCGGCCAACGGTCATTTTTCTGACCGTTGCAGCCACCGGTCGACCGGCTCGGTCGACCGATAAACCTGGAATGAACTGTCGGTCGACCGGCCCGGTCGACTGATATTTCCAGAGAGCAAAGCTCTCTTGGTCGGTCGACCGACCCGGTCGACCGGCCACTGTGCTGACAACGTGCACAGGGCTGTGCACATCGGTCGACCGGACCGGTCGACCGGTTTGGCCTGTCAGCCAGTCTCCAGGTCTGAAAAACAGGATTTAAAAATCTTTTATAAAATCCTAAAAATACATAGAAATTCTACAAAAATAGTTTTACCAATATACTTGAAAGAACAAACATGCTTGCACAAAATCAAGACATGTTATAGATGTTTTGGTCTATTTTTGTAACTTGGAAATATTAGTTCAATAACCAAAATGTATTTTTCCAAAACATGTTTTTCCAAACTTGTTTTTCTAAATCTTCATCAAATACAAAAACAAGATATTTGAGTTCATTTAAAAGCATGGTGTGTATGGATATGATCCACTACACAATCAATATGGAATATCTATGTTTTTGACATAAAGCTCTAATCATGATTTTGGTTTAAAGATATGAACTATGAAATACCAAAATCCAAGATAAATATTTTGTCACAAAGAAAAATCTTTTTCCAAATAAAAATTCTTTTCTAAACAAAATCTTTTATGAAAGCACTTTAAAACAAGAGTTCTAATCAAGAGTGTGTGTGTGTGATATAACTTGAGCAATCCACCAACTATCTATCCTTTACATCTTTTACTAAACAAAAATACAAATCTTATACCTAGACCCAAGTCTTCAACTTCTTGAAGTCTTCCCTTGAAGGCTTCTCATCTTCTTGACTTGGTCCAAGCTTGATCCAAAAACTCCTTGGATCACCACATGCAAGTTTCAAATCTTGTTCTTTTATCCTTTGTTGAGCTATGCACCTACTAAGATCTTGATCAGGAATCTGTCACTAATTAAACACAAGATCATTAGTAACTATAACTACATGAGTTGATCATCATCAAAACTAGGGTGAAGGGCCTTTGGGCCAACATATCTTATATCACAGCCAAGTCCAAAAGTACTATTTACAATATGAACACAAGATGCTCACGAGCTGGAGGAAGATCCCGCGAGCAAGAAAGCAAATTCTGGTACAAAGGAAACTGAAACTAGCCCGCCTGCTCTGAAAAGAAAGCTTGATCTTCTGTGGACGGCTCCACTTCAATCCAAGCTCCGGAACCTGAACATACAAATTCAAGGGAGTCAGGACCTCCCAAACAAATGATCAGGTTACAGCCGAGTGGCAAAGAGACAAGAGCAGGAGAGTTGGAACAATATAATAAATATTCAGCCAGCAAGTAATGGAAGCACAACAATTTAGAGTTGAAAAGACGTTGTACAAGTTTAGGTTACGGCTCTATGAGACTAGTACCTCGAAGGAATAATCCAAACAAGGAAACCCTCATCTATATACCTTTATCTCATGTCCCCGTAATCCAGGCGTGTACAACGGATCCACAGTTAGCATCTTTTATTATTATTACTTGTCTTACTTTGATATCTAGCTATGTGAACTAGCGTCCCAGCGCACATAGATCCATATCCGAGTAAAGCAAGGTTGTTATTGGAAACCAGCGGGGTATCAATGAACTATGTTTACAGTGGGTCCCGTGCTTGCCCGGGACCACGGTCCAGGGTGTTCCGTTGCTTGGTGACGGAACCAGCCGCAAGGCCTATCAGGAGGGTCTTATGTATGCCCTTTATCATGATGGTATCAGGAGGAGGGAGCCAGCACTCCCCTCGGTCGCCTGGAGGCCCACAGGTCAGACCGGATATTTAGTTGCACAACATACCTAACACCACTGTAAACACGAACATCTATTGATAGCCGCATGTTTCCCCCCGACCCGATGTAAGTTGTCTCATTTTATGAGTTCTTTAGATAATTATCAGATTTCGGGAATGAACAGGAGCAAGTCAGGAGTATTAGGAGTACAATTCGTACTATCATGTAAATCAAGTTGGTAAAGCATGATGTCCGGTTATCATTCCCATTATCGTGATAATTATAAGAGTCAAGTGTATCATGCCTGGTGTCAAGAGATAGCATGACAAGAGATGATATTCGTCTGGGAGTAGCAGACGCGAAAATAGCAGACGCGGGGTTCGCATCGCAAAGGTGCCGCAAACGCGAGGTCTGCGTTCAAGTCAGGACGCGAGGTGAACGCGGACGCGGACATGGGTTCTGCGTCGCGTTAATGCAAGAAGAACATCGACATGGGCATAGCAGACGCGGGGCTCTCAGACGCGGGGATCGCGTCACGAAGGTATCAAAACGCGAGGCTCGTGACCTGCGTTTAAATCAGGGCATGAGGAGAACGCGGACGTGAGTATAACTCCGCGTCATGTCAATATAATTAGAACACAGACGCGAGCTTTAGCTTTGCGTCGCATCGATACAATAACGCGAAGGCCGCGTTAAGGAAATGCCTAGACGCAGGAGGTAACTCCGCGTCTAACAGTACAGCCACACCGCACGACATAAAATACAATAATAAAATTGAGTTTACAAGTCCATGTCTTGGCGAGTAAAGTTACTCGCCTAAAACCGATACTTGAAGCTTTACGCGTCCGAAATGATCTTTGTCGCCGAATATCACTAAATCGATCACCGGAATAATCGCGAACGATTACCGGAAAGATCTACGGTGATATTACCGACGAAGAAAGCTCGGCCCCAATCCAAAAGGAGGGTACCGGCCTTAAGGTCTTGCCGATGATGAAAAGAAGCGCGGCCCCCAATCCAAAGGAGGTGGCCGGCCTTCAAGAAAATGATGGAGTGGTGGTTGTTGTTTGGAGAAGGTAAAGGCTTTGGTGGTGGTTTGTGGTTTGTAGTTGGTTTAACGGAGTTGAAGGAGGAAGAAGATGGAGGTAGGAGGTTGTAGTGGTTGTGGTTGTGGTGGAGATGAAGGAGGAATTGGTGAGGGTGAAGGCTTTCTTGGTGGAGAATGAAGATAATGAAAAGAAAAGAAGGAAGAAAACCTTTTATAGTTGAATGAAGTATGAAGGAGATGTAAAAAGAATTTAGGGAGGGGGTTTTGTGTAAATAAAAGGGGTGAGGTGTTTCTCTTGGCCACTCATGGCCGGTCATGGAAGAGAGAGAGAGCTTGAGAGGTTGGATATTTTGTTTGTGGTGGAGATATTTTGAAGAGATATTTGTGGTGGAAAGTTGGAGAAGATTGGAGAAGTTTGTAACTTGTGGTGGAAGGAAAAGGAAAGAAAGAAAAAGGAAAAAGGAAAAGAAAATAAAGAGGGAAGATATTTTCTTGGACTCCAAAGTGAAAATTCTGAAAAAGGCGGATTTCCGGGATTCGGTCGCGGTTGCGGAAAACTTTCGGAAAAATACCGAAATCGTCCCGAAATCAAGTATCTCGGAACGACCCGCAAAAATTCACCAAAATCAAGAATAATATTCTAAGACTTATGGTGAAATTCGTTTGAAGAAATAATTTATCGTTTTGAAATTAAAAATCCCGGATACTGGCCGATACCGACTCCGGTGGAATTTTCATAAATTCATAAAATCCTCAAAAAAAAGTTTAGGTAGGAAATATGATTCTAAGAGGAAATGTCTAAAGACTCTTCGAGAAATTCCAATCTGTCTGTAAATTAAAAATCTGGGAATCGATCAGCGGTACTGGTCGACACCGGTTTTGAAGATTTTCAATTTAATTCGAGAAAATTCCAGAAAATCCTAGAAAATATAAAATATTAGAAAATGATATTTAAAACTAAAATCGGTCAAATACAAGAAGTAAATCGAAAAATACGATCGAAAAACTGAATACGCAACTAAGTACGTATTCCAGGAACTGGGTATTACAATCCATCCACCTTACAAAAAATTTCGTCCTCGAAATTTCAGGAAGGGGAAGGTGACGGTAGAGAAGGATAGAGAGAAGGAATTTTACCAACTTAAGTTGTGAATAGTTGAGGATAACGTTCACGGATAACATCCTCTCGTTCCCACGTGGCCTCTCCTGGCACATGCCTATTCCAAGAAACCAACACTAATGGTATTGTCTTATTCTTCAAGGTCTTAACACTTTTATCCAAAATGGCCATCGGTTGCTCTTGATAGGACAGATCAGGTTGTAGTTCCAGTTCGGAGTGATCTAGGATATGATTCTCATCCTTGACATACTTCCTCAACTGTGATACGTGGAATACATTGTGTACTCCGTCTAAAGATGGAGGTAATGCCAATCGGTAGGACACATCTCCCACACGATTCAAAATTTGTAGGAAGCCTCTTCCGCGCTGCAAGCCAAAGAGTAAAAGCATGCTTTGGTGTGACATACGAATTCCAAACTGAGCTTGGCCAAGGTAGCCTGGAACCCTTATAACGAAAAAACTCATATCCGAGCGATATACACATCCGCTCACCTACCACCCAAGAGGATAACCTCCTCTTTGCCGCCGCAACGGACCCTTCTATAAGGCATATTTTATCACGAATCGCAACTAGCCTCTTGAGCAATGGCGAGTCGTCCCTAATACACTTTCAGTCCCAAGCAGAGATATCCCCTTTAAGGTAGATATGATGCACCCAACGAACCCATAAAGTGTCCTTTTTCTTGTGAATGTTCCAAAAAGATTTAGCTAGCAGGGAATCATTCCAAGCTTTAAGATCTCGGAATCCCAATCCACCTTCCGATTTTGGCAAGCACATGGATTTCCAAGAAACCGGATGATGTCGCTTATGCCACAAGAAATTCCTGCACAGCCGAGTTACCCTCTCTATGATAGCACCCGGGACCGGAAAAATAGATAGCCAGAAGCAATCCACTCCTTGTAGCACAGGTCTGATAAGCTCAGCTCTACCCGCAAAAGAAAGGCTAGAAGCCATCCAAGCGTTGATATACATAGTTATTTTATCAACAAAAGGTGCAAAATGATTCAACTGCAGTCTCTGAGCTGCCAACGGGACACCGAGATAACGGAACGGCATCACACCAACAGGGATACCAGTCAACTGCCTTATTTGAATAAGTTCCTCTCCATATACACCCGCCGTAAAGAGGCTTGACTTGAGCAAATTAGCGCACAAGCCCGATTTCAATCCAAAATCCCTGAGGCTATCCATAATAATACGGACAGAAGGAATGTCTCCTCTAGCCATAAGCATGAGATCATCAGCAAATGCCAGGTGTGACAACCTAAGCTTTCCACACCTAGGGTGGAATTTGAAACCCGACCTGTTTGTACTCACCTTTAGACTTCTCGACAGATATTCAATGCATAGAAGAAAAAGAAAAGGAGACAAAGGATCACCCTGTCGCAATCCCTTCTTCCCATTGAACATCCCCCATATCCCTCCATTCAGGCCAATAGAATAAGATGGAGAGGTTACACATTGCATAATCCATCCAACAAATCTGTCCGGGAACTTAAGACCAGTCATCACCTCAGCAAGGAATTCCCAAGAGACCGAATCATAAGCTTTCCGGAGGTCCACTTTAATCAAGCACCTCGGGGATACCCTCTTCCTGTTATATTTTCGCAATAACTCTTGGACCAAATGAATATTTTCAATCATACTCCGGCCCTCCACAAAAGCCGATTGCGAAATATCAATAATTCCACCGAGCACAGGTCGTAGCCTCGCAGCCAGAATTTTAGAGATCACCTTATAGATCACATTACAACAGGCAATAGGCCGAAAATCACTCACAGAATTAGCATGAGCAGATTTAGGCACCAAAGCAATCAAAGTGTGATTCATTTGCTTCAGAAGAGATCCTGATAAGAAAAATTCCTTGACAGCGTCACAGAACTGAACACCAATAATATCCCACGCCGTCTTGAAGAAGAGTGCACTATACCCATCCAGACCCGGGGCCTTGTCATTCCCAATACCGAATAGCGCCTCCTTAATCTCCTCCGAGGTAACCTCCTTCAACAGGTCACAAGCTTGATGAGAGGAGATAACCTCCCCACACTGAAGCACCTGAGGGTCAACATCCTCAACCTGAGAACTAGCACCCAGAAGTCCCTCAAAGTAACGAAGAAATTCCAATGCTACCTCCTCCGTCGACTCCGTCAGTGAACCATCCTCCTTAGAAATAGCCGCCACATAACCCCGTCCCTTGTTTCTTTTCACAATGCTGTGAAAGAACTTTGTGCATTTATCAGACTTAGAAATATAGTTGCATTTAGCCAGTTGGTAAAAGTAGTCCATCTCCGCCTTAGATAAGGCCAATGCATTCTTACGTAGCTCCACAATCTTCTCCCGAAGTTCAGAATTATCAAATTGAGATTGGATCTGAACCTGCGCCAGTTTAAGGAGTCTCCTAGCCCGTTCAGCTCGAGAAGCAATATGCCCAAAGTTCCTTTCATTGAGAAGTTTCAACGGGGCCTTCAATAGCTTAAGCTTGCGACAAAACTGAAATTGAAGAGAACCTACAATCTCAATCTCCCAGCCAGATCTAACAGTCTCCCGAAAGTCCTCATGCCCTGCCAAGAAATTCCAGAAACGAAAAGGTCTATTCACCGTTCGGGGCCTCTCAAGTAAAGAAACTACTCCAGGGGAATGGTCAGATAGACAACCAGAAGGTAAGAATTCCACATGGCAGAAGAAGGCCCTCTGGTGCCAAAGTGGGTTGGCCATCACTCTATCCAACTTAGACCAGACAGTACCATTGGTCCAAGTCAGGTGGCATCCCGTGAACTGTAAGTCCGACAGTCCCAATTCATCACAACACTCAGAAAAGTCTTTAAATTGGTAATGTGACACATCCGCACCACACAACCTCTCCTCCTGTCTCAATATATTGTTGAAGTCCCCCATCAGAATCCAAGGCTCCGATAGTGTATTACCCCAACTAATTAAGTTCTCCCATAGGCTCCTCCTAGTCACAATAGAATGGAACCCATAAACAAAACTACCAAGGAAAGATACGGATGATACCTTACATACCACCCTGCAGTGAATAATCTGAGGAAGGACCTCCAAAGTATCCAGCTGAATCTTCAATGGATCATACAGGATTAAAATTCTACCTCCACCATGAGACGCAAAGTTGTTGACCTGCTTCCATCCTATAAACCTCCTACGCATGAACACTTCCAGTCCAGACTCCGAAAGTTTAGTCTCCAGTACTGCAATTAAACCAATCTCCCTCTTTCTTACCATTGCCTCAACACCTTTTTGTTTCAGGGGTAGGTGAAACCCCCTTATATTCCAAAATGCCAACCTCATTTGGAAGATTGAATGGGTTTCCCCTTCGCTTTTCCTTTAGATATTGAGGCGAAGCTGAGACCCTTCGCTGTCAATTTCCTATTCTCCCTCACAACCGACTGACGACCCAGTGTCACCACCACATTCTCCTTCTCCCTGCCACCTTCAGTTAACAGCTCCCGAGTCTGGATCGAAGATTCCTCTAAAGTCGACAACGAACCATGCCCCACATCCTCAGATAGTAGACTATCAGCTTCAGCCGATTTAAATACAGGACCCATCTGTTGCTTCATATTATTAAGAACTCTGGTCCCCGCATGTCCCAATCCCGCATCAGGTAGCCTTTGCACTCCAGCGTCCACCGGTCGCAGCTCAGATTGTTCTGGCACATCAGAAATTTCTGCTGCCACAGATTTTTCTGGCAGCAGAGTAGGGTCCGAATTACCCTTCGCAGGCTTGTTGCCCCCAATCAGTCTAACACCATGCGTCACCACAACATCCCGATTCACCGACTGAGTACCCATAGGCGTTGCCTTATCTGATACCATGGCAACGCTCATATTCCCACTAGTCTCCCCCTTCTTATGCACAGTCACACCACCTGGCCGATTCATCCTCCTAGGCACATAAGCAGCTAGCTTTGGCCCTTCCAATACTTTGCAACAGTCCCCCTCAATATGGCCAAACACCTTGCATTTCTTACTGTATTTTGGTGAAACCTCAAATACCACTACTTGGTTATAAATATCACCAGTCGGAAGCTTGATTTCCACCGATGAAACGAGTTCCTTTGAAGCATCCACCTCCACCATCACCCTTGCAAAGGAAAGCCTCTCTTTAGTGAAGGTCATCTTATCAGTGGTGATGGGTTTCCCAATTCTGGATGCAATTTTGCTCAAAGCGCGTGCATTCCAACAGTCAAGAGGAAGGCCCGATAATTGAACCCATACCGAAACTGTAGCAAACTCTTCGCCGCCAAATCTGAAGCATCTTGGCATGTTCTTCAGCATCAAGCTTCTCCCATAGATAAAGTATGGTCCTCCGTTCAAGACACTAAGTCTATCCTCCTCCGACTTAAATTTAAATACTATCCATCCCGAACGATGGATCCAATGGTTACATTCAACCTTCCACCCCTCTCGAATAGTCCTGACCGCATCCATGCCAGGGAATCGACCTGAAAAGAGGCCCACTAAACAAAATCCCCATATCTCTTCAACATTATCAACATCCGCATCCGTAAGATGCAACATATCCTCCACGGAATCCACCATATTCAATTTGATGCCCTTGCCTAAGTTGCGGTTGTCTTTGAACAAGTTAACCCACGGGGCTCTATTAACAGAAGCAGCTCCCTTCTTAGTCCCCACGACAGCAGAAACCAACCCTCTATTCTTCTCAACATCAATAGAGTCCAACTGTGACATTCCATCAAACACCTTGGCTGCCACCGAGTCACCAGTCTTCGGCAATAAGTGGGAAAGTGACATCCTACGATCCCCACCTCTCCCCTCATCAACCCTAATATCTTCAGAATTGGAAGAATCAGAGGCAACGTCCATCTGCACAACATCATTAACCTGCTGCCGCACCACATCTGCAGCACCAACGAGCTTCTGTTGAGCATGGATAGGCGGTGGGGCCTCTTCTCCCTCCAACAACCTTCCATCATCAGCCTTAGAGATCCCAACTCGGGATCTATTGACCGGCCTCATAGAACTCAATTGGTCGACCATGAGAAATCACCAGCGGTTCCCACCAGCCCTAAAAAGGGGATGGAAATCACCAAGAAATTGAAGATCAGGGAGAGAAGCACCGAAGAAAAAGGAGGGAGCAATAGCTGAAGAGGAGACACGGCAGGAATCAACCATGGAAGATTCAACCCTGGGAGAGCATCACTCTCAAACTCCTCGCTCTATTGCCCCCTGGATGAGGGTTGTGGGAAGGTTGGCTACGGCTAGGTCAGCGGCGAAGAGGAGCGCTAGGACGGGCGGTTGGTGAGGCGCGGCGAGGAGGAGCACGCGGCGAGGAGGAGCGGCGAGGAGGCGCTGGGGTTTTTTTTTTTTTAGGCTTAAGTTGGGATGTAGTGGTTCAATCCCTCATGCTTCTCTTTTTTATTGAAGCAGATGTCAATAAAAGATACAAGGAGTGAGGCAGATATAATATCATGGCCTAATCTCCAAATTACCGATAACATTAAGGTCTCGTAAAAGTCAATAGAACAGATCATTTTATTGTTCATTTAAGTATAACTAGGAACCAGTCAGACAAATGAAATACGGTCTTTGAGACATAAAAGTCAATAGAAGTTTTTTTTAATCGACATATTGTTAGGTATATTCTACCAGTTTTTTATCAGTACGGACGTTAGTAGTATTCTAAATTTGTAGCATAACTTTTGGTCTTTATAAAATATCAAACATTTCAAGTTGGTTGATCGATGAATTAAGAATCTTTTTTGTACCCGTGATAATAGATCTACCCTTTTCATTACGAAAGACGACCCCAATACCAATCCTTTTACCTCTTTTTAAGCACCAAAACTTGATTAATGTCATATGAAAATAGACTTGGTGCCGAGTGAGTGACGTGAAGTCTATTGTCAAATCTAGTTCATCCAATTGCAAACATGTAGTATTTGTTACGGATTACTACCTCTGTCCGATTTTATTTATCGTTTTTTAACCGAACATAAAAATTAAGAGTTTAAAAGAAGTTAAAATCTGAATGATAAAAGTAGCATTGAGAATGATAAAAATAATATTAAAAATGATAAAAGTATATGAGAAATAATAGAAGTAATTTTGAGAATGATATAAATATACTGAGAATGATAAAACTAATATTGAGAATTGTAGAAGTAGTATTGAGAATCAAAATGAACTACTAATTTGAGACAAAATTTTGATAAAAACACACTACTATTCCCGAATAGAGGGAGTATGAGTTATGAACACTTTCTAGATTTTCTCATTTATGACAGTGAGAGACTTCAACATTACCCCTCTCAAGTTGTCAAGTGGAGTTAAAAATATTTTAACTCTCTTCTCTTTCTCTAGTAATTTTTTTTTCTTTCTTCATTTCTTTCTTATTTTTATTTATTTATTTTGACTAAGATTAAAAATGTTTTTTAGAGCATATTTCTACTAAAACTTTTCAAGTTATCTCGAAGTATGAAGTTTTCGAGTTTCGAACACAAGTAGATGTAAGACTATAAGAGCAAGATTCGCTTCAATTAAGACCAAAGCAAGAGAAAAGAGCGAGTTACCATTTATGAAAATTGTCATGAGCGCAGAGCTTGCTAAAAGTGTAAGGAGATAAAAGCTTACTGGAAGAGTTTTTTATCTCATCGGAAGAGAGAGTATAGAAATCGGAATTCGAAAGGAGCGATAAGCAGTTCATATGTAGTCAAAACAGAAGGTCGGTCGACCGACATGCACAGCATGGTGCACGGGAGCAGTTCGGTCGACCGACTGCAGGAGCCAGCTTCTGATAAGGGTCGTTGGGGTCGACCAACTGGCACAAGCCCTCTTTCTGTTGGGGTTCGGTCGACCAAAGGAAGGAGTCGGTCGACCGGTCGACCGACAGTCGGATCTGCTTGTCCTATCAGGATTCGAACTTCGTTTCTGATCCGGGTTTGAATCTAATTGTGATTTTCTAAAACTCCAGGAACCTCTGGTTATAAATAAAGGGGTAGAGCTCCTATAGATTGTATCCCTTGGAAATTCTGAAAATCTCTTGGAAAAACCTGTAATTGATTGTTGAATCAATAAAATCTCTCTCTCCCTGTCCCGAGGACGTAGGCAAATTGTCCAACCTCATTAAATATTGTGTTTGACTTTTTTTGTTGTTTATGTATTCTTATCTCTTGGGTACTTATCTAATGCTTCCCTCTCTGTTGATTAGGATTTCTCATTGGTTGTTGCCCCGTGCGTGCAACAAAAAAAATTCTCTTTTTCTGCGATTAGTCTTTTGCTGTCACGCCAGAAATATTGTTGAGAAGCTGCTTACTTACTGATGAAATCACACATCAAATAGGACTTATTTGCGTCCAATTCACAATCTTTTAAAACTTTAATCAAAAGGTAAAAGATAAGAAAATAGAAAACCAGAGAAAAGCCAGTTCGATGGTCTTTTAGTACCACGATCAAATGTAGGCAGGTGCAAGGAGCATGCGGCTTGAAATCCTTGTATTAAGAAGCTTCATGGCAACCATCTGCAGTACTACTAATTAAGTACTGATCAATGCTATCCATGTGCTGCTCTTGATCATGTGCTTGTATCCAACAGTTAATCGCGCACGTTGTGGGCCGTCCATCACAGTTGATAGACGGCCCAGAGTAGGAGAGGGAGATCTCTCTCTCTCTCTCTCTCTCTCTCCCCCTCCCTTATTCCTGAATGGACGGCCCACAACGTGAAGGACCATCACGCGAAAGAGCCAACTCGAGCCCTTTTAATTGATATCTTGACCCCATATTCCAATGTAATCATCTGACTCGGATCACATGCACTTGGCTCATTCCAACATGGTTCATTGTTGAACTCCTAAATATGCAGTTTTAAGTTACTTTTATCTAAATTAAAATTACCTTCGAAACTTTAAATATTCTGAACAAACTATTTATATTAAATATAGAACTTAATTACTTTAAACAAAAACATTTATATATACATCAAGGATTTCAGAAAGATAAAGAGACGATTCTATAATCAGAGCAATTGTACAAACTCCAAATTGACGCATATTTTTTTGATTATCACACATTTTTCTGCCACATACTCGCGTGGTCCTTCGCAATATGAGAATTGGGCCACTTACGCTTTTGTTTAGAGTTTGACAGGTAACATAAACACAGCAGATGGGGTTAAAAGAAAAAGAAAAAAACTAAAGTAACGCATCACGCGAATGATTGCATCCACTTTGTCTAAATGTTTGTTATTTTATTGAAGTTCTTTTGTCATTTGCCAAATTATTTCGATTATCATGTTTGGTAACTGAGTTGAAAGTCCTCCAACAACTTCACTCATTTTTCAATTTCACCTAATTACAACTTTTTTTAGGACAGGTTTTGAGTGACGTGAATGCCTTTTTTCGTATTTCTCATGCTTCTCTTTTTTATTGAAGCAGATGTCGATATAAGATACAAGGAGTGAGGCAAATATAATATCATGGCCTAATCTCCAAATTACCGATAACATTAAGGTCTCGTAAAAGCATAAACTTATGGAGAAAATTGTTAGAACAGATCATTTTATTGTTCATTTAAGGGCCTGTTTGGTTGTCGTAATTGGCCGTAATTCGTAAGTCGTAATTGATAAAGTCTTTTACAATAGTAAATGAGTTACATGCATGTAAGTTTTACGGTGTTTGATTGATAATATAAAGTTATAAGTGGGAAAATATATTGTATATTTTACGGAGTTTGGCTGTCGTAATGTGTAAGTTGTAAGTGAAAAAATTGACCACAAAATTAACTATTTGGTGATTTAAAAAGTTATAATATTGCAAATAAATATTAAAAATGTTAAATATTAAAAAAAAATCAATATTAACATTAAAAATTAATACAAATTTGCATGACCACAAAATTAACTGTAACTGGGCTGTAAGTGAGCGGTAAGTGGGTTGCAAGTGAGTGGTAGTTGAGTTGTGTAAGTCTTTTACGAATTACGGTCCAAACAAACGCCATAGTTATAACTGGGTTGTAAGTCATTTACGAATTACGAAGTTTTACACTTTTTACGACGAAACAAACAGCCCTAAGTATAACTAGGAACCAGTCAGACAAATGAAATACGGTCTTTGAGACATAAAAGTCAATAGAAGTTTTTTTTAATCGACATATTGTTAGGTATATTCTACGAACCTTTTATCAGTACGGGCGTTAGTAGTATTCTAAATTTGTAGCATAACTTTTGGTCTTTATAAAATATCAAACATTTCAAGTTGGTGGATCCACGAATTAAGAGTCTTTTTAGTACGCGTGATAATAGACCTACCCTTTTCATTACGAAAGACGACCCCAATACCAATCTTTTTACCTCTTTTTTAAGCACCAAAACTTGATTTAATGTCATATGAAAATAGACTTGGTGCCGAGTGAGTGACGTGAAGTCTATTGTCAAATCTCGTTCATCAAATTGCAAACATGTAGTATTGTTACGAATTACTACCTCTGTTCGATTTTATTTATCATTTTTGATCAAATATAAAAATTAAGAGTTTATAGAAAGTTAAAATTTAAATGATAAAAGTAACATTAAGAATGATAAAAGTAGTATTAAAAATGATAAAAATATATTGAAAATGATAAAAATAATTTTGGAATGATAAAAATATATTGAGAATGATAAAATTAACATTGAGAATTGTAAAAGTTGTATTGGAATTTAAAATGAACTACTAATTTGAAACAAAATTTTGATAAAAAAACACACTACTGTTCTCGAATGGAGAGAGTATGAGTCATGAACACTTTCTAGATGTTCTCATTTATGACAGTGAGAGACTTCAACATTACCCCTCTCAAGTTGCAGAATGGAGTTAAAAATATTTTAACTCTCTTCTTTTCTCTAGTAATTTTTTTTTTCTTTCTTCATTTCTTCTTATTTTTATTTATTTATTTTGGCTAAGATTAAAAATGTATTTTTGGGCACATTTCTACTAAAACTTTCCACGTTAGCTCGAAATATGAAGTTTTCGAGTTTTGAACACAAGTAGGTGTAAGACTATAAGTAATTAAGACCAAAGCAAGAGAAAAGTGCGAGTAACTATTTATGAAAATTGTCAAAGTGTAGAGAGAGAGAGGAGATAAAAATTGTTGGAAGAATTTTTTAACTCATCGGAAGAGATAATGCAGAAATCGAAGTTCAAAAAGAGTGATAATCAATTCATATGTAGTCAGAATAGAAGGTCGGTCGACCGCCCGGTCGACCGACATGCACAGCATGGTACACAAGAGCAGTTCGGTTGAACGAGCAGTCGACCGACTGCAGGAGCCAGCTTCTGTTAAGGGTCGTTCGGTCGACCGACTGGCACATGTCCTCTTTGTGTTGGGTTTGGTCGGATCTGTTTGTCCTATAAGGATTCGAACTCCGTTTCTGATACAGTTTCGATCCAGTTGTGGTTTTCTAAAACTTCAAGACTCTTTGGCTATAAATAAAGGGTAGAGCCCCCATGAATTGTATCCCTTGAAAATTCTGAAAATCCCTTAGAAAAACTTATAATTGATTGTTGAATAAATAAAATCTCTCTCCTCTTTGCCCAGAAGACGTAGGCAAATTGTCGAACCTCGTTAAATATTGTGTTTGACTTTCTCTCTTGTTTATTTGTTATTGTCTCTTGGATACTTCTCTAGTGCATCCCACTCTGATGATTAGGATTTCTCATTAGTTGTTGTCCCGCGCGCGTAACAAAAAGTTCTCTTTTTCTACGATTAGTCTTTTGCTGTCACGCCAGAAATATTGTTGAGAAGCTGCTTACTAATGAAATCACACATCAAATAGGACTTATTTGCGTCTAATTCACAATCTTTTTAAAACTTTAATCAAAAGGAAAAAGATAAGAAAACAGAAAACCAGAGAAAAGCCAGTTCGATGGTCCTTTACTACCACGATCAAATGTCGGCAGGTGCAAGGAGCATGCGGCTTCAAATCCTTGTCTTAAGAAGCTTCATGGCAACCATCTGCAGTACTACTAATTAAGTACTGATCAATGCTGTCCATGTGCTGCTCTTGATCATGTGTTTGTATCCAACAGTTAATTGCAGACATTTTTTCCGGTCCCACTCAATATTATTAAAAGACACCTAGTTGAGTTGGAGAGTTGAAGTGTTTGGTTTTAGGCCTTGTTTGGTTACCAGGAAGTGAGGCAGTGCGCCTGTTTGGGTAAGGGTGAAAGCGAGAAAGTAGTAATAGGTTCCTTTAGAATTTGAGAATTGATTAGTAAGTTTTTCGGTGTTTGGATGTTGTTGGGAAGTGTGGTATGAAAACTGTTATGTCTTTTCCTGTGTTTGGATGGTAATGTGGAAGTGAAAGTGGAAAAGTTGACCACAAAATTGGCCGCAAAATAATATTAAAATAAAAATTAATTAAGAAAAATAAAAAATGGAATGTAATTAGAATGCAAGTGAGATTTACATGATCAAAAAATTAACTTTTTTGTGTTACAACTTATTACAAATGAGATTTACATGACCGTAAAATTAACTATAACACACTGAAAGTGAGGAAATAGTTGTGTAAAAGATAAAAGAGAAAAGAAAAAGGAGTTTTCTTATTTTCCTTTTTCGGTGTTTGAATAGATAGGGAAGTGAGCAATTATACTTCCCCATTTCCTTACTTCCATCCACCTTCTTGCAACCAAACACGCCTAGTGGGAAAACTTATTTCTCACTTTTTTTGTTTGCTTTGAATCGGAAATGAGAAATGAGAAAACCCTTTTCTTTTTCCCTCTTTCACTTTTATACCTCTCTTTTACACTATCATTTTTCCACTTTCAAAATGTTTCAGTTAATTTTGTGGGACATGTAAATTTCACTTGTAATAAGTTGTACCTTAAAATAGTTAATTTTGATGTCGTGTAAATTCCACGTGTAGTCCAATTACAGTCATAAAATATCACTTCAAAAATAATTTTTAATTTAATATTATTTTATATTCAATTTTCTGGTTAACTTTTTCACTTCCACTTCAACATTACTAACCAAACACTAAAAAACACAAAATATTTTTTCACTTATACGTTCACATTACAAATAAACACCGGAAATGAGAACTGCACAAATCCCAATTTTCAGTATATTTTTACATTTCCTATCTTCATTTTTCACTTACATTTTTTTCTTCAGCTTCCATTAAGAACATGTTTAGTTTGATGGAAGTGGAAGAAAAAGGTGTAAGTGAAAAATGAGGATGGAAAACGTGAAAGTGTAGTTGAAAATTGGGATTTGTGCAATTTTATTTTCAGTATTTGGTTGTAATGTGGAGCGAAAGTATATTGTGTTTTTTTTGTATTTGATTAGTAATGTAGAAGTGAAAGTGAAAAAGTTGACCACAAAGTTGACAATAAAATAATGTTAAACTAAAAATTAATTCTCAAAGGACTGTAATTGGACTACACATGAGATTTACATAATATCAAAATTAACTGTTTTGAGTTTTAACTTTTAACAAATGAAATTTACATGACTATAAAATAACTGTAACACCTTGAAAGTAGAAAACTGGTAGTGTAAAGAGAGATTTAAAAGGGAAAAGGGGAAAGAAAAAGAGGTTTTCACATTTTCCATTTCCGTTTCAAGCAAACAAGTGAAGTAGAAAAAGAGTTTTTTCAGTTCCCATTTTTCTCTCACTTCCATGAATCCAAAGATGCCCCAAACCAAAGAGGACAGAGAAGAGCTAAGAAGAGTGGAGAAGACGTTATGTTAACTCTTACACTAATTTGAAATTTGTAAGAGTTAAACACTTGCCTCCTAAAAAATAGACGACAAAATGCATAACATTTTTCTAAAAAATTTTAATTTTACCCTTGAAAAGTTATGCCATTTATTACCTCTCAACTGCAACTCTAGTTTGATGTTTAGAAGAGTTAATAAAATTAGAAGTCTAATTCTAAATAGCTCTTGTTGCCAAAAAGTTTAGCTTAACTCTGCTGCTATGGTAATGAGAGCTAGTAAATGTTAGATGTTAAGCCTTAGTCACTCTTGATAAACAAGTCAAAATAACTAATAGTTAACTTTTAATTATTATTATGTTAATCTTTGATAAAGAAAACATGATCAGAGAGGAATTTATAGAGGAAAAAAAAATCTAGCTTTATTTATTTTATCGACTATAATAATTTCTCATACTATTTTATCATATAAATTGAGCTATCTTGCAAACTGTACATAGGAATACAAATTCACTAATCTCTTACTTCTACACAAATTCTATTAACCAAATACTACTACTATTACAAGAAAAATCAAATAAATAAAAACTCCTATTACAATCATGATTAAACTCTAACTCCTATAGAAATAGAAACTCTTAATTCGACTACTTTTTGACCGAAACTCAAGAATAATATGATTTGAAATTGAATTATATTTCCAACATATTACTCAGACATGAGAAACAAATTGAACCTTTTTAATTGGAAGATCTATGTGCATCTAGACCTCAATTGAGAAGAACTCAACAATTTTACTTAAAAGAGAGAAATCGCTAACCTTTGATCATTCTTGATATGAACTAATGCGGCCTCTTAACTTTTCTTTCAAAAATTATAGAAATCATCTCAACTAACACCAACACCTCACCTGCCAAACATTAATAATCGTGCTATAAAATCACCATGTTTTAGGCAAAAATAACACTCTTATCTCCAAAAAGTAATAAGATTAATTTATTGATACTGAAGTATAATTCAATCGACTCGCTCAAACTGTCAAACCTGAGAAATGCTCCTGACTTCGAAACTGCCTAATATTTGATGGTCTGGTTTTATTTGTCAAAAGAAACTTGCTTGATAATTAAACTTCAGATTGAAAAAAAAAAATAAAAAATACTGAAAAACCCATACAATCCAGCCAGTTAATAAGGAGCTCTTATGATAATTCAGAACTAACTAGTCTCCATGAACCACTATTCAAGCCTATTAGTTTTTGTACACCGTGAAGTTGATTCGTTGTCTGATCTACCTTTTACGACGCCATGTAATAAGCAACTTTTGACGAGAGAAATAAGTGACTTATCGCTTAACGTCAGTCGAACACCGTTTCCATTTGCGGTATCCAAAATACGAGATAGATTTGTGTCATTTTGGAAGGATTCGATCCGGAAAGACACAAGTATATCTCTATATGCTAAAATATATTCACACCATATATTTGTGCATAACAAAATTTAGCCGGTCTTCTCGAAACAAACCTCCTACCTGCATGTAGGGATGGCTATCGGGGCGGGTCGACCCGCCTCGATTCGCCCTGTGCGACTCGCCTGAGTCGCACAGGGTGAATATGGGGCGAATATGGGTTCGCCCAGTTCCGGGGCGGGTCAGGACGACTCGACTCGTCCCGTGTAAAAAGGACGGGTGACATTCGTCCCGTGACGAATCGCGGGACGAATCGGGTCGGGAAAAATTTTCCCGGCCCCTATATATATATATATATATATATATATATATATATATATATATATATATATATATATATATATATATATATATATATATATATATATATATTAAGTTCTATATTATTATATAATTGTGACGGGGAAAAATTAGATAAAAACCTCTACCTTGTTTTTTTACTTTTTTAAACCCTCAAAATTTTTTTAAAAAAATAATAAAAAAGACGAGACGGGTTGGATCCGTCTCCGCGAATCCGGGTGACGAATCGGGTCAAGAGACCCAATTCGATTCCCACTTCTTTGACCCATCTCGTTGGATTCGTTACGAGACGGGTTGAACCCATCTCGTAACGAATTCGTTGGTCAAACAGGATGAATCGGGTCGATTCGTCCCGTTAACCTTCCCTACCTACATGATTGAAGCAATGAGGCCACCGATACCGAGCAACCCGCGAAGTATAATAACAACAATGACACCCCCCCCGTACTCTCTGCACCCACATTTTACCACACCCAGTATTCACACATTAATGAAACCCGAGTCCCATTACAATTGTGGGACATAGATCTCTAGACTGTCTCGCGACGGGCGAAATCTCCCTTTCCCCTTCCAATTTCTCTCCCATATCTCGATAGCAAATAAAAATTTTAAAAATATAAAAATCAATTAGATATTAAAAAAGAAGGATTTCATTACAGCCTTTTATGTCAAACGGTGAATAGGAAAACAATTCATATTCATAATTTTATTCGGTAAGCCACCTCTTTTTTTAAACCAATCAGGTGCGCCCCCTGTAAAGTGCAGAAGTGTTTCTCAGCGGCGAAAGACGTAAATACCCCGTAATCGCTTCGAAAAAGTGGAACGCTTCGAAAATACGGACTGCTGGTATATAAAGGACTGCGCTCATGATCACAATCCTCAGAAAAAATGCTTTATTTCTGAGTCTTTATTACGACTGCGGTCATGATCACAGTCCTCACAAAAATGTCATGTTTCTGAGTTTTTATAGGACCGTGATCGTAGTCCTCTTTATTAGGACTGCGATCTGCGATCCTCACAAAAATATCATGTTTCTGAGTCTTTATTGGATTGAGACCATGTTCACACTCCTCTTTATTAGGACCGCGACTATGATCATGATCCCAGACAAAAATATCTTGTTTTGAGTCGTTATCAAGATTGCGACTATGATCGCAATCATCACAAAAATATAATTTTTCAGCCTATATTAGGACTTCCAACTATGGTCGTGATCCTCACAAAAATGCCTTATTTTGAGTCTTTATTAAAATTGCGATTATGATCACAGACTTCACAAAAATATAATTTTTCAGTATATATTGGAACTGCGACAATGATTGAAATCCTCACAAAATGTCCTAATTTTCAATTAATAAAAAATTGCGATCATAGTTACGGTATTCTAATAAAGAATTGTGACTATAGTTGCAATCCTCATATAGGACTGTGATCATGAGTCACAGTTCTCATATCAGCATGATCATCATCATCGGACCCCCTTCACCGAGATCGAATGATCCCCAATGTTTTTCAGATCTAAAAACGACATCGATTACAAACACAAACAAAACTCATCGCGAGCACGAACAAACGGGATGTGCAAAAGGTTGATCCCAAAAAAAATTGGTCTGGGGGCTCCAACTGCTAAGACCCCCGGGAGGGGCTTCCCGCCCCCTTCCAACCCCCATGGCGACCTGACCGCGCAGGTCGATTCGCGAATCACTCTGCGTCGGGGTCAGTGTTGAGGGGAGAACAACGTCAGAGGCGATGGGAAAGAGTAAAAGAGGAAATAAAAATATATAAAGAAGTGATGATTGAGAGAAATCAGTTTATGCTTACGTGGATGAGACTGCAGAGAATAAAAATAGGGGGTGCGTTTTTTCCTAATTATGAAGGAAAGAAAGTGGCTGTAGCGAAATTTTAATTAAAAAAGCTATTTAAATTAGGAAAATTGCACCAAATAACTTCTTTTAAAGAAAATACCTTAAACATTTTTCTGAAGCACGGTAGTACTTTCAACTTAATAACCGTGCAACTTCATACTCTCTATGACAGAAAAGTTAATCTGTATATCACGTGAGTTGCATGTGATAACTCATGTGATACATATTGGATATTTTTGTCTCTCCTCTCTCTTCTTATTTCTATTTCTTGCCTTTTTCAAACACAACATCTATCAGGTCACCACCCTCCGCCTCCACCATCATCACCACCTGGATGGCAGCGTAGCCCCTTTTTCAGCACCCATGCGACCTCTCTCCTCTCCTTGATCCCCAAGCCCAATGTCTAGCGCCAACGCTTCTCCATCTCAAGCTCGACCTGATCTCAGAGCCACTCTCTCTCCACTCTTTTCCTTCACCACTCGACGAGCTCTCTCCCCCCTCTCCTCAGTCCCTGACGTGCGCCACCCAGCGCCCTCCATCTCAAGCTCGAAATGGTGGCTGCCTTCGGTAGTGAATGGAATCGCGGAGTGGCATCCTTCGACGGCCGTCGATGGTGACTGCCCTCCTGTCGTACAAGACGAAGACAGTGGGCGACGATGAGAGAACCACCACAGCTACGACCAACACTTGTTGGGCCAGGCAGAGCTTTAAGTTGCACATGGCTCTTTGTTAATACTATCAAAGAGTATTATCGTCATTGCACGTGAGACTTTAAAAGCTGTTGGCTACTAAAGTAAAAAAAAATAAATTATGAAATATGTTCGTTCAAAAAATATACGGGATATTTTCTTGAAAGAAGCCACCAAAATATGAGGTATTTTAATACAATATTCCCATTTAAATTTGAACTGTTTCGTTTGCTTGCTGCAAGTAGGAGGAAAATGAAAGTGGGAAATCAGGATTTTGTGCAAGTAAGTTTTACGGTGTTTGGTGATGTGAAAGTATAAGTGAAAAAATAAATTGTGTTTTACGGTATTTTGTTAGTAATGCGGAAGTGAAAGTGAAAAAATTGACCACAAAATTAATTGTTTGATGATTTAAATAATATCAATATTATTAAATTAAATCTACTATTAAAAATTAAAATGTATATTAAAAATTAAAATGTATAATAAAATTTTCAACTAAATATTAAAATGTAATAAAAGTAGTAAAGTAATAATAAAAATAATACAATATCAAAATATCAGATTAATAACACAAAATTAAATTATTAAAATAATAGTAAAAACCAACTAAAATAACTATATTTTAAATATTAAAATATTTTTGAAAATAATTTTTTTAGAATTTAATTATTAAAAACATTGATATATTATATATTATAATATTATTTAAAACATAAATATTAAATATAAATTATTAAAATATTTTATAAAAATTAAATTTAATTAAAAATATCAATCACAAATTCACAATATTAAAAATAATATTTAAAAAGTAACTGTAGGACCCTAAAAGTTGAAAAATGAGGATGTAAAAGTAAAAAATGAGATTGAAAAAAGTTCATGTGAAATGTCACCATTGAAACAAATAGTGGAAATGAAAAAGGGTTTTCCGCTTACAGTTTTCCCCCTTTTCCTCAAAGGTTTTTTTTAAAAGATAACTCAATTTAATAAATAATTAGAGAAAAAAGCCTTCCCAAAGATATTTATCAAAACAGACCTCTTTCCTGCCACGTCACTACCATGTTGGCGGGCTTCGCAAGTGTGGTGCTTCAAGTCAAATTTACGTAGAGTTTGACAAGTCAGAATGTAAAATTGACGTCAAATTTTCATTCGGATTTGCCAAATTCTAACGTAAATTAAAAAATCCACCCCCCCCCCCCAAATTTCCCCACAATCTTGTTTCATCTTTCTCCTCTGCTCTCTCTCTCATCCAAAATCCCCCAGCCTCCACCTCTTCCTCCCCCAGCCTCACCAGCTACCTCCCCTCCCCCAGCCTCGCCTTTTGCCTCTCCTCCCCTAGCCTCTTCCTCTGCTTGAACGCGGCATTGAAGGCAGGATAGAGCTCTGAGGAGGTCTCTGACGTGCTCGTGTTCGATTTTAGACTAGAGAGGAAAGAGAAGAAGATGACAGAGGTGGGGTAGGAGGAGGTGGGGCAGGGGAGAGAGGGGAGCTTGAGGGGGGGGGGGGGGGGTGGGGCAGGGGAGAGAGGGGAGCTTAAGGGGGGAGCTCGCCATGGATGGGAGCTCGAGGGGGGAGCAGGGGAGGGGAAAAATCGACTTTTTTTCTAGATGAGAAGGGGAGAGAGAAAGCAGAGGAGGAAGAAAGAGAAAAGGCAAAAAATCGGGGATTTTTTAAAAAAATTTATGTTCGATTTTGACAAATCCGAACGTAAATTTTGACATCAATTTTGCGTTCGGATTTTTCAAACTCCAACGAAAATTCATACTGACGAGACACCGACGTGGCGTTAACGTGGAGGGAAGAAATCTATTTTATAATACTTTTTGAAAATACCTTTTCTTTAAATTATTTATTAAAATTAGTTTTCTTTAAAAAAAACCCTTTCCTAGAAACAAACAGGTAGGGATGGCTAATGGGGCGGGTCGACCCGCCCCGCCCCGCCCTATGCGACACGTTTGAGTCGCACAGGGCGGGTTGCGGGTCAACCCGCCCGTTTAAGGGCGGGTCAACCTGAATTGACCCGTCCCGTTTAAACGGGACGGGTCAAATTCGTCCAGTGACGAATCTGGTCGGGGAAAATTTTTCCCGACCTCTCCTCTTTTTTTTTTTTTTTAAAGTCCTATATTATTATATATGTGAGACGGAAAAATTAGTTTCAGAGCCCTATTTTATGTTTTTTATTTTCTAGCCCTCAACAGCTCAAAAAATTGCCTATTGTGATAAATTTGAAATTTTTAAAAATAAAATAATAATAAAATCTGAGACGGGTGCAACCCGTCTCGTAACGAATTCATTAGCTAACGAGACGAATCAACCCGACTCGCATGCACCCGTCTCGTAACGGATTCATTAACTAATGAGACTAATCAACCCGACTCGCCTCGGTAGCCATCCCTACAAACACGCCCGTGATTACAAGAAAAACATGCGCCTCATACAAGTCAGAGGCAACAGTTACAGCTCAGCTTGCCGCCTCCTCCCATTATGATTGCAAAAGACGCGGAATCGAGATGGAGATAAGTCTATTCTATCCTGTGGTTCCCATGGGCATATCAGCCGGTGGGTTACGCTGACCTACTCGCATTCTCTAGTCTTTACACAAAAGTTGCCCACCCAGCAAGTGGGCTATTTCGTAATTTAGTCCCCCAACTCTTTTACTTAATTCCCTCTGTTAAAAGAAAGAATAATAACTAATTACCATTTTTACCCTTGCCATGTTCTCTGCGCTTCTGAAGTTTAGGGGTACGAGTGGTATTCTTAGGGCCGTGAAAAAGGAGTAAGTAACATTAACACTTTTGAGTTGTAGCAGTTGCCTTAGATCACGAGTCAGAACGAAATCGGGCAGCCGACGACTCAGCGGTGGGTTTTCTGGGTGGTCCCCCACTCCCACGCTAACCAGCCTGTCTTCAACCATCAGGAATCAAGATCGCTCTCCCTGCACAGTTCATTCCGTCCTCAGAGTACCCACCTGCCCCCACTTGTCTATAAAAATGTCCAGAAAAATACAAACTCCAGTTAATTCCCAGTTTCAAGTCCGCTGCCGCGGCTGCTGGCCTCAGCCCAAGAAAACAAGAGCAGAAAAGCGAAAAATAATTAAGGGGAGAAGCAATACTGAAAGAAACCAGCACGTCACTGTCACCGCCGGCGCCATGGATTCTCCGATCTGTGGCGGCGCTAGAGCTCTCATCCTCGCCGTCTTCTTCGTCTCCGCCGCCCTCGCGCTACCCACATTGCCCTCATCCACCGGCCAAATCAACTCCAACTCCGTGCTCGTCGCCCTCCTCGACTCCGCTCACTACACAGAGCTCGCCGAGCTCGTCGAAAAAGCCCTCCTCCTTCAGACTCTCGAAGACGCCGTCGGCAACCACAACATCACCATCTTCGCCCCAAAAAACGAAGCTCTGGAGCGGGATTTCGACCCCGAGTTCAAGCGCTTCCTCCTCGAGCCCGGCAACTTGAAGTCTCTCCAGACCCTCCTCCTCTCCCACGTCATCCCCACCAGAATCCACTACAAACATCTTCAAACCCAATCCGCTCATCACCAGACTCTTTCTGGCGACCAGATCCACCTTGCCGACAGCAAGGTGGATCTGGCCGCGGTGACACGCCCGGATGACGTAATCCGTCCGGATGGCGTCATCCACGGGATCGAACGGATGCTGATCCCCAGATCCGTTCAGGAGGACTTCAATCGACGCCGCAGTCTGGCGTCGATCGCCGCCGTCCTGCCGACCGGTGCGCCCGAAGTGGATCCGCGGACGCACCGGTTGAAGAAACCAGCTCCGGTCCCGGTCGGAGCCCCACCGGTGCTCCCGGTCTACGACGCGCTGGCGCCGGGCCCGTCCATCGCCCCGGCGCCAGCGCCCGGGCCCGGGTCAGGCAAACATTGGTTTGATGGCGAGAGCCAAGTGAAAGACTTCATCCACACGCTCATTCTCTACGGAGGGTACAACGAGCTCGCCGACATTTTGGTGAATTTGACGTCTCTGGCGACCGAAATGGGTCGGCTAGTGTCGGAGGGGTACGTGCTGACTGTGCTGGCGCCCAACGACGAGGCGATGTCGAAACTGACGGCGGATCAGCTGAGTGAGCCGGGGGCACCGGAGCAGATCGTGTACTACCACTTGATTCCGGAGTATCAGACCGAGGAGAGCATGTACAATGCGGTGAGGAGATTTGGGAAGGTGAAGTACGATACCTTAAGGTTACCGCACGGGGTGATGGCCAGAGAGTCCGATGGCTCGGTGAAGTTCGGTCAAGGAGAGGGGTCCGCGTATCTGTTTGATCCAGATATTTACACTGATGGAAGGATTTCTGTTCAAGGGATCGATTCGGTACTGTTCCCGCCGGAGGAGGAGACGCAGGCGACGGCGGTTGCGCCGGCGGCGGAGAAGAAGACGGTGAAGAGCAAGGAGAAGGGTGCTGCGATGAGGAGAGGTCAGATTTCATTTCATTTTAGTTGAATTTTATTTTTGTTTTGTTGGATTTTGGTTTGCTTCGCTTTCAATGCGGTTAGTTTTTATTGATTGCCGCCGGAGTTTGGGTTCCGGTGAGCTTAGTTTGCTAGATGAGGGAGGTGGGAATTACCGGTGGTGAGAGTAACGGGAACGCTTTTTGACTAAAATAAGGGAAATAAAGTTTCCGTTGCATGTGATTCCAATGAGCTTTGTCGGTGGGCCTTTATGTTTAGCTTTTTTTTTTTTTTTTTTGATATTCTAATAGCTAATTGCTCATAAAAAATTATGATTTCTTTTCTAAAAGAAATATTTTTTTGTAAAATATTACGGAATTAATTGCTTGTCTAATTTCTCCTTTGAAAGAAAAATTCTTGTCCAAATACCAAAAATTTTTGAGTTTTTTATATATTAATGTTGAAAGAAAAAAGTACATATAAGAAGTTTCTTTTTTATTTTTAATCATCTGATGGAGATGAAGGATTTATTTTTAAACTAGAAGATATTAAATGGTGGGTAATCACTTTCAGTGAGCTGGCTTTTGGTTGTCCAATTTAAAAGGTTCATGAGACCTTTGAAATGTCCTCATCAAATAAGGCTAGTTCCAAACTAGCCCTAATTGTGTGTAGGGGTGGCATTGGGTACATTTGGCCGTATGAATTTCAAATTCTTCATGTAAATGACAATAAAAAATAGTAGATTTTGGGGAATACATCATTGTAGAAGAATCTCATGTGTTCCATTATTAAAAGGAAATATAGGAGGCCTTCATATTTTCACAAATGACTCTCTAACTACTTGGCAAACTGTAGTGTAGATATTATAAAATTATGATTTTTGTTTGGTAGGAGGTAATTTCTCTCTAACAACTCCAATTAATTAAATCAAAGCTGATGAAATCTCTCTTTTCTGATTTTTTTTTTTATTGCAGGGAAATTGTTGGAAGTGGCTTGTCACATGCTTGGGGCCTTTGGTCAGCGGGCTAAATTCACCACTTGCCATTAGAGAGATTGAGAGAGAGAAATGGGAAGGGGAAAAAATAAGAGAGGAGAGAGGTGATGCCCCTAAATATTCTTTACTCAATAATAACACAATAGGGGCAGAGCTAGTGTTTTTTTATTTGTTTGTTTTTTGTTGATACTAGAGACTTACAAGATGTATTGGTGTATAGAAGAAATGTTTTGCTTGTTGTTCTTCACCCACATTCATCACCCACATGAAATTTACAATAAATCATTGCATCAAATATTTGCTTGTCTATACATGTATTATTTTTTAAAAAGTTCGTCAGCAGTCACTCTCTGCTTCAAGAATTATTAAGTATTTAGTGATGGGATTTTTTTTTGTTTTTTTGGGGTGAAGTATGTTAATCACAGAAGGTGAGATGAGCTTGTCAATGCTGTTGGAGAACAGCCTGCCTTGAGCTGGTGAAGGTGCACTTTGGTCTCGTGGCTTCACATGTTTCTATATTTGTGTTGTCAAGGGAAAATTATAGGCTGACACATGGATTGTTTTTTATTTTTTTTAACCCACAAAAAATAATAATAATAAATATGAGACAGGTCCAATTTGCCTCGGTGAATCCGGGTAGCGAATCGGGTCAAGGGACCTGCCTTGTTTTCCGGAAATTTAATTCTCTCGTTGGACTCGTTACGAGATTGGTACAACCTGTCTCGTAACGAATTCGTCTGACAAACGGGAGGAATTTACCAGATTTGGTACAAACCTGTCTCGTAACGAATTCGTCTGACAAACGGGAGGAATTTACCAGATTTGTCCCGTTAGCCATCCCTAACTGATGTGTATTCTACCTATAATTAGATATTCTGCTCGTGATGCCTAAGCTGGCATCTGGTTGTGTTCTTCCAACGCCCATGCGTACAGCCATCGAAGCAGACCGTGTGGGGTCGATCAATGGTCTATTTTGTTCGGACAATATATTCTCATAAGCATACATAATTGCTTGGTTTGGTGATGAGTAGAACAATTTTGTTAATACTAGATATTAGTGGGTCAGATAGTTAAACTAGTCTGCAACAATCCATATACATCAACATACAACCCTGATTAATTAAGTTGAGAAGAATTGACTGCCTCCAGACTTGGAATCAGAGCTGGCCCTCTCTTCCAATCTTTTGTCAACAGTCTACACATCAATCTGCATGAAATAAACAAGCTGAAATGTCCAGGTTTTTCCCCAGACAGCTGTCATCTTTAGACCTACAATGGTGAATGGGATGCCCTAAGTGGTCCACAACAGCAACATCATCTTGCCATTTACCTTGAGGCCAATTTATTTATTTATTTATTTTTATTGTTAGGCCGAAGCTTAAAATGTATATTGGGTCTCTTTGTACGATATGAAATTTAGACTAGGATTTTCTCTTTTTCTTTTTCACGCAGTTGTTAAACTCAAGAGTGACAACCCTTGCCCTTTACCCCAACGTCTCGCCAATTACAGGGGGACCAAGTGACATGAAGATGGCAGGGATCGATGAAACTGTCTTGTTGATCAAGCTCACCTGCAGAAAAGCTCTCTTGCCTTTGAATACTCTCATAGCTCCGGATCGAGCACCTATACCTGCTCGAATCCAAAGTCCCTAAAGAAACCAGATTCTTGCTTAGCTCCGGCACATGCCTCGCCCCAGTCAATGTTCACACAACACCATCGAACATGCGCATACATACGGATCTAACTCCGGCAATTCCACTCTGCACCACTTGTTGTCCTGACTGCACAACCGTCACATGTTCGATAACTGTCGAACTGCTCCCTGGCTGCAAATATGATATGAATACTCGAAATCTAGAATATAATCTGATTCACAATATTGAGATGTTGTCCTCACGAAAACATTTCTATCATCTATTAGTGCTGCATTCGATGATGTACCATCCTTCTCCTCTCATTTCTCCTGAGTCTCCTTCCTCTCTGGACTATCACAATATCAACATTTAAACGGTTTGTGATTCTTAGACTTGGAACGACACCTGCGCTCACTAGAACTTGTTTGCCTCCTAACTAATCGATCTCACCAGTGGCGTACGTAAGATTCTCACTCAGTGGGGCGGAGATATTATGAACTAAAATTAAAATTTATAAAATGAACAACACATTTCAAGTTTGAATAGTACCAAAAAGATAAAGGGGCAACCACTCTAAATTACAATGCTCCCCTTCGAGCAGTCATATTCTGAAACCGTTGAATGATTGATTCATTGTCAATGCTATCAAATATGTCCTTTTCAATATATGTCATCAAGCAATCATTCATCAACTCATCACCCCCTATTACCCAGTCATTTCTTGATAAACTTCATTGTGGAGAATACTCGTTCGATGGTTGCAGTTACAACAGGTAAGAGTAATGCCAGCTTCATGAGAAAATATATCAAATTATAGGTTTTATTCCTCTTCAGCTGAACCATTTTTTTTAGCAAGCTCACCAATCCCTTTAATTTCAGAAAACTGCCTGTCGGAGTGAACATCAAGAATATAATTCTTAAGTTGAAAATCAAGTGCTGATAGCTCAACTGGAGAAAAATCTGATTTGTAAAACTCTGCAAATTGAATTAGTTTTTTCTTATCAAAAGCGGAGAAAGAATCAATGGACTCAGGGTGTGTTTGGTAACTTGCAAAATGTTTGCAAAATGCAAAAACTTTTGCAACTTTACATTTTACACTTGTTTGGTTTCGTTTGCAAAATGCAAAATGCAAAAAATTTTTGCAACTCTTCTTTTCCCACTTGCAGTTGCTACAGTTAAATTTGTGGTCATGTAAATCTCACTTTTATACTCATATTTTCCCACTTGCAGTTGCTACAGTTAATTTTGTGGTCATGTAACTCTTACTTGTAGTACACTTACAGTTCAAACAGTTACTGGATAATCAATATATAATTTAATATTATTAAATACTTAATATTTAAATAGTGTTCAATTTCTTATTTAATTATTTAATTATTTTATATTTTTAATCTTTAATTTTTTATTGATTTTAATATTGTTTTATATTTAATATTTACTATTTTAATTTAATATTTTATTTAATACTTTATTATTTTATTAATACTTACTCCATTTTTATTATTTTATTTAGAGTTAATATTTTATTAATATAACAATATTATACTTTACTATATATTTAATTATTTATTTTTTTAATATATAAATAAATATTATTAAATATTTAATATTTTAATAGTGTTCAATTTCTTATTTAATTATTTTACATTTTTAATCTTTAACTTTTTTATTGTTTTAATGTTTAATATTTTATTATTTTAATTTAATATTTTAATTTAATATTTTATTATTTTATTAATACTTATTTCATTTTTTATTATTTTATTTAGAGTTAATATTTTATTAATATAACAATATTATAGTTTAATATAAAATTACTATATATTTAATTATTTATTTTTTAAATAAAAAATTACTTTATTAATATCAGAATATATTTTATTATTATATTAATATTTTATTATGTTAATATTGTAATAATAATTCAGTATAATAATACTATAACGATAATTTATTATTAAATTATAATTATATTTTACTTTATTAATTTTATATTTCTATAATATTACAATAATATTATAATAAAATTTATATTATAATAATTTTCAAGTATTTTTAATATTATAATATTATAACGATATTTTATTATTGTTGTAACATTTTTTAATATTTATATTTTATTAGTATTCTTAAAATTTTATTAACGTTCTTTAGATTTTCTTAAAATTTTATATTATTAATTTAGTTAATATTTTAGTAATATTTTACTATTTATACTAATATTTTATTAATATTATTGTTATAAATAAAATATTAAGATTATTAATTTTTTATCTCAAATTTATTAATACAATTTAATTTGCAATAGTAGATTTAATTTAATAGTATTTATAATATTTAAATCACTGCTACAGTTAATTTTGTGGTCAACTTTTCCACTTACACTTTTACATTACCAACCAAACACCGTAAAACACAATATACTTTACCATTTACAGTTTCACTTTATCAACCAAACATCATAAAACACAATATACTTTTTCATTTACACTTCACTTTATCAACCAAACACCGTAAAACACAATATATTTTCTCTGCTACAGTTCATTTTTTCCATTCTCATTTTACGACTTGCGACTTGCGACGTTTTGCAACGAAACAAACAGGTCCTCAGACAAGCTATACATAATAACAACTAAATGTTCACTTCATTAAACCGGTTATTCAACTCTTGAAGTTACATATCTATCGCCGTGTAAAATACTTCAACACAATAATGACGAAGATTCGTGCTTTCTTTAACATTACGGCACGATCTCCCTCGAATAACAAATAAGTCTAACATATTTGGGACGATTATATGATGCTTATCACAAAATAAAAAAACTTTACCCAAAAAAGATTCTAAACCTTCATAGTTCATCTTTTGTAAACGATGCTTAGAGAATTTAATAAGATTTATGGCATTCACAATGTCTTGATCTTTTATCTGCAATGCTTGTGATAAATCATTTGTAATTCTCAAGACTATTTTCCTCAAGTACAAGTGAAATGCGAATTCAAAACACTGTAATGCATCCAATAAATCAGTTGCTTGCGCTTTATGTATTGAAAGTGTTCCATTCTCTGTAATAACCTCATGCACATCGATGACGGAAGAGAATAAATATATCAAGTTCACAAGTGTATCAAAATGAGAACTACACCGCGTCTCTCCTGGTCTCTTTAATGCCCTTTCTTGATTCATATCTGTCCCAGTCATAATATCTCCCTGACAAATCCCTTCAACAACTTTTTCAAATTATTTTTCTCGTGGGATGTCCTTTCGTTTGCATGAACCTCCAACAACATTTGATAAAGTTGTAACCAAATTAAAAAATGAGCATATCTTTTTATGGTTTTCAGCAATAGTTACAGGTGTCAATTGGAGTTGATGAGAAAAACAATGAACATAGAAATCATTCTCCTTCAAAATCAAACTTTTGAGACCATTAAATTCTCCTTTTATATTACTAGCTCCATCATAACCTTGTCCACGCAAGCTTGATATACTGAGTTCATGTCTAGAGAAAAGCGATTCAATAGCTGCTTTAAGAGATAAAGAACTAGTATCAGCGACTTGTTCAACCTCAATAATGCGCTCAATTATAACCCTTCTCTAACACAAAATGCAAAGCAACAACCATTTGTTCCTTTACTGATATATCATGAGCCTCATCAACTAAAATAGAGAGTAATTCGTCTTCAATATCACTAGCAATAGCAGTTGTGGTCTCAATTGCAGCAGCATTGATAATATCTTTATGAATTCTTGGTGATGTGAACATTATTCAATACAACTTTATTGATTTCTTCATGTATTCAGAAAGAAACTTTGACAGCTCTATAAAATTACCTTGATTTAGATATTGTCTGATTCATCATGACCACGAAAAGCCAATCCGTAGAAGAAATCTAATGCAATCAACTGATGCAGTCAAACGAGTACGGTAAACACTTCAAATTTGTTCAGATTGATTAGCCAAACTCAACTCTATGTGTTGATCTTAATTCATAAGATCTTGACATTGTGGCAAGCTATGTTGTGCATGCTATTATGGCCTCCAACATGTACATTGAATCTTTCTTCGCTCTTTTCCAATTTGTAGACCCCTCACTGATGAATGAATCTTCACCTCCTTGATTACATGCTCAGATTTAAAAATACAATATAAGCAATATATTGCATTATTTTTTCTATGTTGTACTATAACCAATTACTATGTTTACTGAACCATGTAGCTTGAAACCTCCGTTTATCACTTCCACATTGTTGCCGAGGAAAATCATGATTCTTGGGCTGACAAGGACCTTTTTTGCAAGTATGCTCTATGGACTCTCTCCCCCTCATCAGGATCATATTCATAAATACTTTTTCTTAGCCCTAGATCATTAATAAGATCATCTAAATTGATCACTTCTCGAGCATATGTGTGTTCAATGTTAAGACCACATTAGAAGACGACTCATCTATTCTTTTTTTAAAGTATCTTTCCATAACTGTTTCAAATAAATTAATTATCATTAACACAAAATACAAATTAAACAATAAACAAAACACCTAATACACATTAAGACTAACAGGTTTACTAACTAAAATACTTGGTAATAGGATGATAAATCAACTAACTAAAATTCAAATATCATTCATATAAGACTAAAAAGATGGAATCATCCCCCTCGTGAAAGAGGCAGCAAATCTCTATTCGACGAAGCAAATTGCCATTCAATGTTTTCATTAGTTTGAATCAGAGACTTAGTCCACGGAAGACTTTTTTTACTGTTTTGAGCAATCCTTAGAGTAAAATGTGCTTAAGGTTCAGAACTTCTTAATTATCACAATGAGAAAAATATATATAAAATTATCTCAGTAATTTGAGAGAGGTGAATCTGTACTTCAGAGTTCAACCTGCAATAGACAATAGAAAAGAGAACTATTAATCCTCTGTAAATTGATTCAAAACGTAATAAAATATCAGCCCCAATCGAGGCATGCAAACTGATCAAAAATCAATCCCAATCGATGTAGAAAAATCAATTAAAAATTACCTCAAAATGTCCCAAAATTCTCCGTAAATTTCAAAATCCTTAATAAACTAACTAATTTGCATGTAAACAGCGACAACATGATAAATCGCCCAAATAGCAAATTAGGAATCCTCGAAATTGAAAGAAAACCAAACTAATTCGATCAAGACCCCAAAAGAAGCATTCAAAAGCTCGAATCCATACCTAATTCAAAGAGGATCGGGCTCGCCTACGCTGGGCAGGGAGGGGGGAGGGGATTCAGGCTCAAGGAGGGGCGGGGTGCGCTCGTTGAGGATTTACAGTAAGGGGGGGGGGGGGTGGGGGGGG